>VCRD01001260.1:41511-97729 GCA_006783055.1 Trinorchestia longiramus
TTTAAGAAAGACAGTAAACTTGATTTTATAATGTTCTACAACAATGTAGTACAATGTTATTTTATGGTTAAACCAAGGACTACTATAAAAATGACGTGCACGGCCATATAGCTCATTATGCTAGCGGAGGCCATTGCATTCTTAGTAACATAACATTTTATATTGGACAAATTGATAAAAAATTACTTTTTCAAAGCAATAGAAGGGATAATAAGGTTTTATAGTTTAATTTAAATGTTTTAAAGCATTGTAATGCTCTGAAATATCAATTTTATCCGGACTTAACATGTATTATATGAGCTTAGTGGCCCGATCATAAAAATCTGAGTTGTTGCCATTTTAAACTTTAAACAATGAATTATAGTTAAAACTTTTCCAATGCAAACAAACAAACATACAAACATTCACGTGAATAAACAAACACACATAGAAGCAAAAGCCTATCAGAATGCAGCGATTAGTCAGCCAACCGGGCCTTCTTAACAGAGGTCTAAAGAAGGACTGCATTCTTTTGCTAGTCTTTCTCTGAGGGGTTGACAGCAAATTTGAGGGGTTGACAGCAGATTGAGTGAGTGCAATAGTCGTTAGAATACTGCCTTTCTTTGACGTCTGCAAATGATGTTATTGTTTCATTGTCAAGGCTGATCTTCTGGCCCTTCTCTCTGATTCAGTTGTTGCAGATGCAGTTGTTTAGCAGATGTAGCTCCAGTTCTTTAGCTTCAGTTGTTTAGCAGATGTACTGTGTCACAAAGGAGAAACCAGACACGCTCGTCAAGAGGATGCTTGGCTGTGGCACTGAAATCACCTAGTCGTTCAAACAGCTTACAATACTGCTGGTTCACCTTGTGGTTGTCTGTAATAAACCCTATGACACGTCCATTTGCCCTCTCAACAGCAGCTGCAGCCTCCTTCACAGAAGAATGTATGGATGATGAAGTCGCTGCACAAAGGGCCAAGTCTGATAATTTCTGACACCCGTCAGCTTGTGGGCGGGTGTCAGAAATCATCAGGCTAGGCCCTTTGTGCGGCGACTTCATCATAACACAGAATAAAAGTGACCTTGCAGTCTCGGTTGTTCTCGGCCCTCGGCCCTGCCACTCAGCAATCCACCAGAAATAAAACAGTTGGGCGAATCGGTACTTCATCTACCAAGAGAAGCACATTTTTCTGTTACAGTGTCTGGACTTTGTCGAATGTTTCCCTCAGCATCTGGTCCTCGTCAATAGATGAAGTGACGTACTGCAGCTTGCGTTTGCATGGCAGCACCAAAAAGTCTCTGAGCTGTTCATAATTTCACTTTGGGTATGATTGAAGAGCAAAACAATAATCATTCATGGAAAACTGCTTCTGTGATAAAAGTTCCAACTGACGTGTCAAAAACATGAATTTCTTCTCCTCTGTGTCGACATAGGCTGACGTGAGCTTGAAGGGTGACAACATTTTAGATCGTTTTGTCAAACGGGATGTCATACATATTTCATTGCCAGGCGCACAGTTTCGTCAGACTGCGTATACGATCTCAAGCCACTGTTGGGATGAAGTGTCTTAAACAGTGGTACTAATGTAGTTCTTAAACGAACTGAACGTCAGTCGGGAACACAAAGAAGGCTTCTTTTCGACAATCACAGACAGGCTGCACTCACTGAAGTTGTCGGTCATGAACAAACACACAAGCCTTTCTTTTGATCATGAAATAATCAAGATCTTTTACTGTATGTGCAGGTTACGTCCAGGTTTGAAAGCATTAAATGAAGTAATCTAATCCTACTGAAGAAAATACCTCAGTTGTTGGTCTTCAACTTTCAACAAGCGAGCTACAGGTTTTGGAGATGGCAGACATGAAGTAGGCACATTGAAGATACTGGGAGGGATTTCAGGTCGCATAGAATCACCATGCAATTTGATCAAAGGTGGGTCAGCACCACAGTGTATCTCATAAATAAAAAACTTGTCTGGATCAACAACAAAGTTTTCACGAGGTGGAATAAAATCAAGCCACTTCTGTCTCTCAGACTGCTCTTTCGGCAGGCAAAACATGCGGCGCCTGTTCTCCTTATTGTAATTACCCCGACAGTTCACAACCCCACACTTGTTCGGCATTTTTAATACATATAATTAGCAATCAAGTTTGTAAACAAACAGTATCCACTTAGAAATGCAGTCATGAGCCTCAAAATAAACAACAATGTCCGATACAAACCGAGCGACAGACTACGACAAAGCTCGCAATGTGACAGTTGATGACTAACTGAGCTCACTCAGCTCAGTGAACTGGCCTCTGCTAGCGTAGTTCACTATATGACCGTGCATGTCCTGTTTATAGTAGTCCTTGGGTTAAACATAATCAGTCCTAGAACTAAAATGCCCGGGAATTGAGTAGTTAGTGTTGGTACAGGAATTATTACAAGAAAACGTTTAGGTTATCTGACGCCAATTCTTTAGTTACCTATTAATTTTTATCTGGCGTACTTTGGAGTTGATAGCTTTGTTTTAGCTAAGACTTTATTAATCTCAGTGGACTATTATACTACTGCCCTATCTTACCATACCAATCTCTATGTATCTTATCCTAGCTTTGCTGCAATCTTCATTTCCACCTTAATTATTTTCATTGCCTTAATCAACTGCATTTTTCTTAATCTAAAGTTACTAAGAATAACTTAGTCTATTTTCACGTCACCTAATCAAACGTGACGTACCCTTCCTCAACTGTTCCGTAATAGTTTTACAAAATGCAATGTGAAAACAGAAAAAAGACTCCGCATATACCCCTAAAATTCTTTCGCAGCTCATTTTCATTGGGATGACGTGACACAAGCTGTGATTTTTTCCTAGCTCTAGTAAATTGGTGGTTATTCAATTACAAATAGTTGAATAACATAGATACAGTGGCATGCTACTTTATTTTACGTATGTTTGTTAGATAATTATATATTTAATCAGCTCATATCAGTTCATGTGAATTAGGTATTGATATGTGATTGACGCAATGAGTTTTGTAAGCTCAAAAGTTCCTCAAACCTAATCAAAATACTGGGAATTATTCAACAGATTCTTAGTTAAATCTTGTAAGAAATATGTTGGTTGAAGACATTATTTATCTCCTCCATCAAAACTTAGGCATGGAAAAATAATTTTGCTATCTCCCCAATTGAAAACTACAAAATGCCAAAATAATTTGTTTCTCATACTTTCAATATTGAACACGCGTGGATCTCTGTAAGCATTCTATTAAATAAACTGATATACAGTGTGTATTCGCAGCGATAAAGCTGAATTATTTATCTAATATACATTAATTGACATTCAATTCCATGCACGTGACACTAGTCAACAAAGATTTTACTACTCGGATAAACAATTTGACTTACCCTGGATCCACAATAGTATGCTAATTCGGAATTGCTAATCAAATTTATTCTATCACGTATGGTTTCTGAATTACGAGCATGCTCTTCAGGTACGCACTTGTGCACCGCACAGTAACCGAAGCAACAGTGTGCAGAATAGTAAAGTAAAGCATAGAAGAGCAAAGTGAGGTGGGCATGACCCCCATTAAGGCGTAAATATGTTTCAAACAGTGACGTCGTCATCCCGCAGAGCGCTGATTGGTCAATTGTTTTAACAGGCGGGATACTAGGTGAAGGTTAGGCACCCAGCCGATGAATGACAAAAACGAGATGAGGTCGTTGAGACACGAACCTATGCTCCAAAGAAAACTGATTCCCGCAACCAGTGATTTCGACCACCCGGCTACGGTGACATTTATTACGGTATAAAGTTCAAACGCTTTTTCATTAAACAATAATTTTTCATATCAGTGCGTAATTTCCAACTGTTTATCTCCAAAGGCCAATAAATTCACGATATCCTACTAAGAAGAGAGCGAGCGACAAATTATAATTATGGGGTGAATAATTTAGGGGTGAGCTTTCTCGACTCCCATGATAGTTATGCTTTAAAGCTAATGATTCATTTACATCATAAAACTCTGTTTTGCTACTGTTGTAACACTGTATTATTAGAACATTGAATTTTTCATGATATCTGTAAATAATATTCAACCGTTAAAAGGCTCGACAAAAACGTTACATTCATATATTCAATAGCCAAGTGGAAGAAGAAACTAATTAAAAACAATTCTGCACACATGAAATCACTAGTATATGACTTGTGAAAGTGCTTCGTACAAATATTTTTCTGTGGTTTTTATGAGATCCTTAAATTAGGTGCGTACAAATTTTAATGGAATATTTTGAAGTAAGAATATTTTTTATATAGTTTAACGGGAGCAGCCATCAAAAGAAACAAAAAACAGTGGACAGAAATTGTCTTCCTTGCGACATCATGACTCACGAACGTCGCTTATGTGCTATGATATCATGCCTTATAGGCACGATACTGAACGTCACGGCTCTTCATGACATTCCTGTTCGCCTGATTTTGGTATGCCAGTACTATGATTATTTCTCTATGATGTTCAGTGTTGCTTCGGCTACTGCAGTGAGACGATATATCGTGTGCGTTTGGTTACTGTGTTGCTATTATTTGTTGATTTAATAATGATAGTACGGGTGTCATATATGTAGCGTTGAAACAGTGTTACATCCGGTGAATGGTTTTTTCACATTATCTTTGAATTAATAACTTACTAAAAGTGTGCACCATGATATATGTAAAGTATATTGAAAACACAAAATGGTCAAGACGTTTGCATAGCTCACACAACTTTTATCATATCTGTGGAAGGTATACTTTTAAAAACCAGAGGAAAAAATTCAACCAAAAGACTGAAAATGTCGCTCAAGAACTATTTTGATTATAGAGTGGGTGACCAAGATAAGCCCTGGGCACCTCACAAATTTTGTGCAGTGTGTCATACGGGGCTCACACAGGGATAAACTGAGAGACGGAATGGTATGTCTTGTTACACCGATGATGTGGTGTGAGGCAACAAATCATGTTCCTGATTACTACTTTTGTATTATGAATATCAAGAGATTCCAACATAAAAACGAGTCAAAAATTGCATTACTATGTTATTAGTCAGCTATAAAACCAGTCACCCCCATAATATAAAAATGCCAATCTTAGTTCCTCCATCAACTTAAAGAGGTATAGAGAATGATTCTTCCCCCTGAGACAAAGTTAACAATGATGATAAAATGTATACAGAAGAGTCTGAGGGCCTGTGCATCCACTTGATTAGTCAAAACAGCCTAAATGATTTGAAAATAAATTAATGTTTTTCAAATAAAAATGAAGATTTGATGGGCTCCAGACTATAACAATGACATATTTTAGAGGACGACACAAAAATGCAAAGTATCCGTAGGGGCCATCAGGTGTTAGGCGCCTTTTATTAGGTCGATTGATAAATAAATTCCGTTTTATGATCTTTAATTGAACGAATAGTACAAATCAAATTAACAAGTTTTAATCAATCGTATGTACATTATTATTTTCAATGGCCTTTTCCAATTTGCCAATTAACTTTTTAATATCATCCGAGTATAATGAATACTTTCGATTCAAAAAAAGCTTTGCATATATTTTTTCACCTGATTGTCTTTAGTAAACTTTCTGCCATGAAGAACATTTTGTAAAGACCTAAAGAGATGAAAATCAGTCGGGGCAAGGTCAGGGGAATATGGTGGATGGGGTAGTACATACTAGCCGAGTTGCAAAAAAATTTATTGCGTTATTTTTGCAGCATGTGGTCTTGCGTTGTCAAGAAGGAGGATGATCGTTTTTCTGTTGAGAAGTGTTGGAGGTTAATTAGCTAACATTACTCATCTTTTTTAAGTGGCGGCATATGGTGGGCGGTGAGGTAGTGAGTTATTTCGCTAATTCACGAGTACTTAGACGAGGATCATTCTTCACTAACGTTCTTAAAGCATCTTCATCGATGGTCGATGAGCACCCAGGTCCAGGTTTATCTTCCAAGCTCAAATCACCAAAACAAACTTTTGTAAACCAATTTTTTACTAGTCGATCTGTTATTACATACTGGCTTTAAATGCTGCATATTTTTCTCGCTGTCTCTACTGAATTCCTGCATTCCTCCTACTGCACCATTTTCCTGATTATACTCCACAACATCACATGTCAAATATATAACTTTAGGTCTCCCATTTTACTTGTTATTTTTACAATCTTACAGCAATGCAGGTGATAAAACGGTTCTAAAAAATATTAATCAAATTTTTCCTGATATTTAGACTAGAAAACCATAATATGGGCGTTTTAAAATGAACAAAAAACATTTGTTCATAAAAAAAGTTGGAAATTATTTATAAACCGATATTATATAAAGAAGAAACCGCTAGTTTCAGTGATGATGTAAATGGCATCACAAATTAGCTAGGAAATAAGTTTTTATGGTCCTCTTCATGAATGTGGTACCTTATTAGTGCTAGTTTCATGAGGGTGTGCTAAAGCACAAGTCTGGAGTGAAGTCCATGTAGAATTCAGTTATTTTGCAGAGTAAACACTTAACCTAGTCGTTGATCACACCGAGTATTTACAATGTAAATAAGGGAAAAGTGTGTTTTGTAGCAAAAAGTTATTTTAATTTGATTGAGGCATGATTGCAAAATGTGATCTCAGAAGCAGATGATGATATTTTAACCCCTTGAGTGTGCGCTTTAGGGATTGCAGGAAATCGTAAAATCGCCCAGATTAAATGGTTTGAAATCGGCGTAAGTGATTGATTACACATTTTAACCGCTGTAAGAATATAATCTCTTACGAATTAAGTGTTCGAGGATTGGCGTAATTTGGACCGAAAGACATAGTGGTGTTTGTGACTGGCATAATGTCATACACCCCTATGTGGAAATAGAATTCAAGTAAATATTCAATTACTAATCGAATACTAGACATAACAGTGGAAATCGAGGCAGCAGAAGGCATTACAAGTTTTATCGATGATCTGTTTGAATAAGCTGCTGTTACGACCAGATTTTTGTTTATTTTGTGAATACAGAGCAAACTCTGTATTTGGAAACGGGACAAGGGTCAATCAAACATAAAATTTTTATTTACATCGCAATGTCCTGATATTTCAGTTAATAATGTGGTGGAATGCCCAAGATAAGATTATGAAAACTTATATGATAATTTAAATTGAATAGGTGTCTAATCAGTAACTGAATATTGGTCATTGCAGTTGAAATCAAGGTTTGATGAGGTTAAAAACATCATGTTTAAATTTTTTTAATATGAGCTGCAGTGTCAGATTACTGTTTAGTTCGTGGATAATGTGCAAATTTATTATTTGTAAAAGATGTTTTGATCCAACAAAAGCATGACTCCTATTAGCATTTTACTACGCTTATTGAGCTTTTTTGACTTGCTGCTTGGGAGAGCTCATTTTTACTGTTGATGAGTACTGGGATATTCATAATCGTATCGGGTATGTACACATTTACCAAAAACCGGGGATCGTCGAGCAGGAGTAGACTACTGTTCGCTAGTCTAGTCTTCTCGTATGATCATATCTCGTTGGCGTCGAGGTGAAGTAGACTACTTGCAGTAGTCTAGTTCACCAGTTCCAAGGCCGCAGCGATGCTGCCCAGGTGAAGTGGACTACTTTCAGTTTACCAAGTCCGTATAAGAGAACTAATGAGATTGGTTGGTGATTTCGTTGTGACTTGTGATTGGTCGGTGTTTTCGTCGAAGAAAATTGTGCACCATCCTTTTTTTGTGGGTAATAAATGTAAATTTCTGATTATTAATATCGAGCTCAAAACATTTAAATTTTTTGTTGATATTGTTTATTTTAAATAAACTCATTGTAAACAATCTCGTAGAACGTGCATCTGACTAATCTTGAGGTTTGAAAATTAACTGAAAATAAAATATATGATATTAAAGCTGATATGAATTTTTTTGTTACTATTGAAATAACATTTACAATATATAGACTTGGTGGACGGCCCATAACTGCAAATAATATACAAAAAACTTGCTTTACAGTTTGCAAAATATCTTTTCAGGTTTTTATCAGCCCTTAACGTAAGTTTTATCCATTTCTTGATATATAATTTTAGTATACGATTTTATTAATCGTACATATGTGTGGCTATAAAAATCACTTAAATATTATTTACACTTTGAGATTCTGTGATAATTATCATAATACATATTATTGACCCAAATTTATACTCCAAGCAATGAGCACATCAGGCATATTTTGCTACATGAATTTCAAAAGGGCAGTGCAGCAAGTCTAGCAGCAAGATCGCTCACGAACTCATACGGAAATCATTTGGTAATCGTAAGGAGTTGTAGAAGATGATTTCACGTTCCAAAAAGGAAGCCTTTAGTCTTAAGGACGAGCTAAGAAAATAATGCTCAAAAAGACTCAGTTTTACAGAACTAATTACTGGCTGCCATTGATGATTCTTTCAAAACAACTAGAACAATGAGCAAGAAGTTTAACGTGATCTGCATGACCATATATCATGAAATTATAAGAATTGCTAAAGTCTCCAAGGCTGGAAAATGAATTCCACACGATCTTTCAGAGAACAATTTCCAACAACGTGTGAACTCTTGTCTTACTACGGTATGTTCAATTTCAAACCCAATTCTTAGATACAATCATTACTGGAGGTGAGAAATGGATAGCGTACAATTATGTTAAACGTAAAAGACTGTGGCTCGGCCGTAATTCCAACCTTATTCCACAGCGTCGACGTAGTCTGCAGCTGAAAAAAATTCTAAGTGTGGCGGGACATAAAGAAAATTGTTCATTATGAGCTGTTAGGTGGCAATCAAACTATAACTTGTGCAGTGTACCGCCAAATGCTATGCCGTTTGAAGACTGTTCTAAAGATAAAACGACCTTCGTCGGTAAACAGAAGAGGAGTGATCCAGCAACATGACAATGTCAGACCCCACACTTCAAGAGGGACGAAGAATTTCATTGAAAAGTTTAGTTGGGAAGTTTTGATTCACCCACCATGTTCTCTCGATCTTGCTCCAACAGATTAAAATCTCTTTCGACGCCTGCAGAATCGTCCTTCAGGACAAATGCTTACTTCAAGAGAAAAGGTTGAAATAAAGCCAGTTTATTTTTTGAGTCAAAACCAAATGAATTCTATGACAGAGGCATCAAAAAATTTATATAAAGGTGGAAAGAAGTCATTAGTGACAATGGTGACTATGCCAATGATAAAATAAATCTTGGTTTAGCTGAATTTTCATTCCAACCAAAAAATGGACAGAACTTTCGTTCCAAAAATTGACTGAACTTTAGTTGCAACCTGATACTTTGCGTTTAACTCCCGGCATAACTTTTTTTTAGATTCTGTTATCGACTACTTTTATCCGTGTTATTTCATATGTCAGCAGGCGGCAGCATGGCCGACTGGTGAACGAATCCCCTGGCGATGTGAAGGACGTGAGTTCGAGACTCTTCACCTGTGGTCTTTTTGTGCATGACCACAGGCGGAAAGAATGATTTTACGGCCAATGACTTTGGTACCGACATAAGAAAGGGCCAAAAGGCATCATTCTTTTACTACTCCTAAATGATCTTGCTAGAAATAGATAATTAGTTGTATACATCCTTGGTATACGAATAACAAATATATTGACGACTAATTTCTTCTTTGAAATCTGAAATTTACTTGAATTTTCCACGCCATTAAAAAATGATGCTAAGTTTCGTGTTTTACTCAAGTTTTATCAACCGGAATTCAAACGAATCAAGTTGTTCACGTCCAATTCGAAACTCACGAGCGTGATTTTGTTCAAGAAATTCAACTTAGGCCGCTATTTGCATCAAATAACTCCTCCTGATCAAACTTAGCCTTGTTTTAATTGCCAACTTCAAATTCCATGACGACCAATGATTTTAGAGTCCATAATTTCTCTGTCTTATGCCAAATGGAAAAATGTTTCACATTCAAGCTGTAACTATGACCTTCTACGAGACACAAAATTTATTCAACATAAATATCTCCCGCGAGACAATGGATATCCAACGTCATTTTCAATTTATTGAATTTAAATCATAAATATAGAATTTAAAAGCAAATTTTAAGTGAGTGCTTGCTCTAAATGGCCTAAATTATTCACTCAATACCCAGGTTAACACTTGTTTGGGTGGCGATAATTTTTGAGCTGTTATAACGTATATTTTTAGTGCTGATTTCAGGTATGCCGCCCATTTTCTCTAACACCTGAAATATGCATCGATTTATCCGTATCAACCTATTTTATATTGCTCACACGAATCATACAATAAAACGAAGACTGTAAACTGTTTATTGTCACGAATATACAAACGCATGGAACAAAACCTAATACACGTTCAAAATTTTTTATTCAAAATAATGCAAGTGAAACGATGAATAAAATGAGCATTAGTTTTGGAATCTTGTTTTATGAAACATTCGTGAATTAATAATTTCGGCAATACAGTTGTTTTACTAGTATTAGTTCTATTATCAATCTGTCGTCCTATGCGTCTCTCATCGTCCGTGACAGCGATCAGGAGCGATAATCAGGAGCGATGAACAACAGTGATGATCAACAGTCATGATCAACAGTGATGATCAAGAGTGATGATCAACAGTGATGAACAACAGTGATGATCAACAGTAATGATCAACAGTGATGATCAACAGTGATGATCAACAGTGATGATCAACAGTGATGATCAACAGTGATGATCAACAGTGATGATCAACAGTGATGATCAACAGTGATGATCAACAGTGATGATCAACAGTGATGATCAACAGTCATGATCAACAGTGATGATCAACAGTCATGATCAACAGTCATGATCAACAGTGATGATCAACAGTCATGATCAACAGTCATGATCAACAGTCATGATCAACAGTGATGATAAACAGTGATGATCAACAGTGATGATCAACAGTGATGATCAACAGTGATGATCAACAGTGATGATCAGCAGTGATGATCAGCAGTGATGATCAGCAGTGATGATCAACAGTGATGATCAGCAGTGATGATCAGCAGTGATGATCAGCAGTGATGATTACCAGGTGTCTGGAAGAGAAGTTTAGGCTGAATTTTTACATCTCCACAAACATTAACAAACACAAGCATCACCCGTAGCAAATTTAAGCAATGACAAGGATAATCAGAAGGAAATGCAGCAGTAAGGCAGACTTATCTCAAAAATTTCAAGAAAGCTGGAATTTAACCTTATAGAGATATAAAAAGCAAGTCCCCATCAAATAAACAAGGAATCTAGTCCTCCTTAAAGAGGTCTATTTTTAAGACTAAAACTGAGCAAAAGTTGCTTCAATGAACATGGAAATCTAGACAAGATAATTGAGTTTTAATCAATTTAGTTTAATCTACTGAACAAAGTCCTTGATTTTTAATGTTTGATTTAGGATCAATTAAATCTATAAAGGGAAATTATTATTTGGTTCATATAGTAACTAAACATTATGAGCACAATTGTTGAACAGACAATAAGGCATCTTGTGAATAAGGTTGCTCAAGTATGCAAGGCTTAAATATTCCAGCACAAGAATAATTTAATTAATCCTGCAATATTGCTAAGATACAGCACAATATAGCAACCTAATAAGAACAAAAGTTTCTATAAAAATAAATAGAACATCCTAATTAGGGCAAGAATAAAATACATCCTAAACATTGTACAAAAATAATATGGACATCCTAAGACTTGGTAAAAAAATAAAGGAAACCAAATAAGTGATAATATAGCACATAATGGATATCTTTATTCAGCGGCTATATCATCTAGCGTAGGATATACCTAGCAAACCATAATATTATGGTTAATCTATGAAATTTAAGATGTTGAAAAAAATATGACCCGAGGCAAAATACTTGCAGTACTAAAAAACTTTACAATAATATCAAGAGGGAATGATTTATCAATGATACATGGATGGGAATTATTAAATAAAAATTCTATACTTCTAATTAAGCACACCAAATGAATTAAAGATAAAATATACCTATTTTACAAGGGAATGAAATCAATATAGTTCTAGACTGAATACAAGTTTATAAAAATCTCTACTTCTAAGTATAGAATGCAATGCAGAGGGAAATTTGTGATTCAAGACAATTTTCAGTTTGTATTTAAATCTAGTATTCCAATTTATGGTTTAGCTACACCTTATTCTGATGATCCCACTTCTATTCAGGAAGTGTGCAGAGAAATCGAACAATAAAGAAAATAAGTTATAAAAGAAGTTTACTGTGTCAATTGAACAGTAAAAGGAAAGTATTTTAAGTAAATATATTGGAGTAATGCAGAAGAGCTTGTACAGCAAAATTTAAGAGACATCTCACCATGGATAAGCCATAAAAAATCTGAACATAATAGGTGAGTTCAACCACAGAGGTCAGGTAGATTAGAAGATTAGATAAGAAATACTTTCAGTACTAGTTAAGATCACAAGTTTGCTCTATTAAATCCTAAAGTACAAATCTTAAAACTTGGTTATTTCAAGGATCTACCATAGGTCATTTTTACATACCCACAATCTACAAAATTTTACACAAATGATATGAAACAATCCTACACATATTTCCTGAAACAGATAGTGAGATTGAAAAAATATATCTAAGTCCTAAAAACAATTAAATCTAAACTTACTGTAAAACACTTCACTGCAAGGCACTAAAACTTACATTGTCTTCACTAGAGCTAAGTACAGAATACGTTCCTTTTTGAAACGGCTGTTATTTTCTTCTGAAGGGTGAAATTTAACACGTTGCCTCTGATTGTCTGACCGGTGTAAATCTTCACTTTGTACGCATATTCACTAGTAGGATGTGAAAATATACAGAACCTAACCTAAGTGGTACACATACGTACCACTTCGAAGTCAATGTGTTAAAAAGAACTATACCGATAGTTCTGTAAGTACTATGAATGATTTTAACAAAGTACAGCGAATTTTTCAGTACAGTTGCGTTTTACATTCATCAACCATACATTAACTTTCTTCAGGAAAGCTTGAATTTTTGAAGTTAATGTAAGAACATATGTATATTCGCCTTATAATAATATATTGAAGTCACTAAGCTTGTCAAGAGTATCTGATAAATAACAAAGTTTGGAAAGATAATTTTCATTTTGGAAATGTTTCACCAAATCTGAGTCGTTACCAGATAAAAACAACATGACTTAATTTTTTTAGAGCGATCAGCCTTCTTAAAGCCCGACCTCTTAAAAGCCATCGAATGTTAGTCTGAAGCAGCTGGGATTCAAATTTGAACCCATTTCTTTGCACTAATTTGTAAAGAGACGAGTATTAAGAGCACGTGTTTTGCTGTAATTAATTATATTAATTGAATCTTGTCACACTATACACAATTCTTTGTTATTGTTTTTCGTTTCTAGCACCTTCCAATGAATCATGCAATGAGTGAAGGTTACACTTTCATTGCATACAAACCTGACTTTTTTGTGGAAACCCACATTCTTTCCTGTCATTGCTATCCATACCTTCCCCTACCCCTCCCCACATGATGAGGGGGGGGATGACTCAGTCTCTTCCTAGCTTAGTTGCCGATATGGAAGAAAATATTGAAAGTGAATCGCGTGTGTTCGAATGCCTGTCCGTCACTGCGTACAGAGCAACAAGTGGGAGAGGTGAGCGGGCGAAACTCGAAACCTAGCCAGTGTCCGAACACTCGAAGCCACCAGTCCGAACACAGTCGTATCTTAGAAGAAATAATCATCCCATCTCGGCAACACTCGTCACTGGGACTAGCTAAAGTGGTCAAAAAGTCAAACTATATTAGCTCCAATCGATTGAGTACGGTTAGTACTCCTAGAAGTAGGTTAGTGTGAATTTATGTTGCACGTATTTACTGTGTAATTGTAATCTAAACAAGACCTAAATTTATTTCTAAAAACCCTGGATACAGCGATAAGCGCTGTGGCGGAGTGACCGCAACGGTAGGCCACTTACGTTAGGTTCCGTAAATTTTATAGTGCCTTCTAGTGAAAATGACTGTACCAATTTACAGTGCCCTCTAATGATAATGACTGTACGAAGTGAAGATATGCACCGGCTAGGCAATTGCTTTTAACGTGTTGGGGAAAAATGAGTAATAATGATAAGATTTAATATTAATTTGCTATTAACATGACAAAACACTATGCTGAAAGACATCCCAATCAATGAACATGTTAACAGAAGGGTTGCTAGTGCCAGAGCAGTCAGATTCTTGTGCAACAGAAACTATGTTCAAGCGGGCTATCGGGTGTGGCACTGAACGTCAGACGTAATGTGACTGAGTTTGTGTTTCTACGACTATACAAATTTATCCACCTCTGTCGTAATTATTGCGGCGTAACTGCCCAAAACGCATGTATATTCATCTTTATTGATAGTCAACAGTTTATTATTAGTTAATATTAGTTTCAGTGAAGTTTTCCTCATAGTCCAGCTTAGAGTTAAATCTAGTGCTTTTATATTTTGCAGTTAAGTTGAGACAATGGTTGAATGTGTGTAGCTCCGAAGCATGAAGTTTGGAAGTTCCAACGTTGCCACTGCTGGGTTCTTAAACCCAGTTCTTAGTATAGTTTGCATTTTATATATGTAAATTACTATACATGCATGTAGTATAGTGTATTAATTCACTATATATATATCATGCATAGATAACTATATACATATTTAAGTCGTTCGTTTGACCTAAATTGGGGCTTAAAAATCCAGCAGTTGCTGGCAACTGCAACCGAACTCCACGACACAGCCTTTCCTGTCTGTACCTGTACTTGATGCACACGGCGTGTGAACATCATACGTACATGTCTATGAGGTTCCGTACATGTGCATTGAAACACCGACATGAACCTAGCTCTTTTCACGTTTATATAGATTCATTTACATCTAAGTGCCGCTCGAAATGTGAGTTTGAAAGAGCTCCTACAAATCTTTTCGTAGATTTTGTATCTCTATAAAGTTGTACAGATGCAATTTTTTGCGGTAGCGGTGAAAAAATTCGGCCATGTGTTTTGGAAGAAATTCTAACTCATATTACAATCTTTCTTTATCGTCTAAACAAGGCATAAAATGCACGTATAACAAGAATTTGTAAAATATTTGCATCGCAATGCTGTTTCATTTCAAAAAGGTGAAGTGTCCCATCAAGCCAGAAATATATAGTATTGAAACCTAAAAAGGAAAATATCCAATACACCTGTTTGCTGTATGATCAAAGTTAAATTCTTTCTGCTATCCATTGCTAGAAATATCATATAAAGGTCCGTTTTGGTGACTTATTTCTTCTATGCACAGAATTCGGGTTAAACATGCTCTTAATGAATGTATTAAATGAATCGTTGAGATAAATTAAGAAATAGATGTCTTAGGATAGAATTTAACAATGCTATTAGTTGGAGATGTGTGTAAATATATGGATGAATATATAGAAGTTAAATAACAACTAGAAGAAACTGTTTTTTGCGTTTACATGGTCATCGAAATTAGATATGAAACATAGATTTTAAATATTAAACGTAAGATTTTTAATGACACTTTTTTGGGGTGGGGGTGGACAGCTTCTACTTTAACACCACTAGGGGTGGACATTAAAAATGGTTAAAGATTACTATTTCTGAGATTGGTACATTCTCTGGTTAGTCTATATACTTCATGTGTGAAGTTTGGGCTATGATGCTCTCTGTTACCTTTGGGAATGTGGTTTTTGTCAGCTTTCATGATGATGGCGTTGAATTCTGCAACCGTTTGATTTATGTCAATTATGGGGTTGGTGTTGAGTGCTGCAAAAAGTTGCTCTGTTTGTTAGGTGAACCTTTCCCAGTTAGCTTTTTCTAGTTCGTGTGTGTTTGCCTGGGATGGGTGGTGAGGTTCTTGCCAGTGTGTACTGTGATGATAATAGGAACTTCGTTTTTTTTGTATAATAATATGTACCTTATCAAGATGTAAAATCCACCAATAGTATTCACACTTAAATGTGCAATAACTTTTATTATCATATTTGTATTCTTCATTTGCCCTGTCTTTTCCTTGTGACATCAGATGGATTGTTTTTTATAATTTTAAGTTGAAAAATATTAAACTATGAATTGACTTGGAACGTAAAATGTGCGTTTCATCATGTACAAATACATGTGTATGAAGAATGGTTATGACTTTTTCTCTGTTCGACGGCCATGTATGTAAATAAATTAATTATTGATGTTAATGTGATATGTTTAATCACATTAACAATCACATTATGTTAAATCACATGTCAAATAAATAAATGCATGCTGCATATTTCGACTATATGATATGAACATTATTTTCGCATACGCCAATTATACTTATGTTATAAAGACTTTTCCTTCGAGCAGATTTATTCATTATCTTTTTTCCTCATGCACTGCACTCTCTATGGAAGAAAAATACGAATAACTTGCAGAAAGCAAATCTATTCAGAAGTTTTAAATTTCTGCCTGGTGACATAATAGCTCTGACTAGTGGAAATAGCCTTAAAAACAAGCGTCCACATGTAAAATGAGTTAAATGACAAGTTTTGCAGATTATAAATTGAAAATTGTGAATAGAATTCACAGTAGTATATCATTTCGTCAAGTTATTAGTCTGGTCCGATTTCCTATGTCGGCTGAACAGTCAAGCTGAGGAAACAGCTAAAAATTCGAGGAATTTGCTAAATGTTCCTGAAAAATTGCATGACGAAATGTGAGTCCTGCAACGCTGTCACGTACGAAAATGAAATACTTCTGAACACATGGATACGTTTGACCGGGAGAAATACGTTCCACAGAGTTAAATTTTCATAAAAAATTATGTCCATATTCCAACATTTGGAGGTGGAAAAGAATATTGAGAGTGAATGTTCAGTTATTAATGGTAACTACATTCAATAGAAATCCTAAAGTAACCGACCTCAAAATTTGTAGTGCAATTCTGCTGAATAAGTTATTCACAAAAATTACAAACCTCAGCTATGTTTCACCCGTGATGAGTCAGAACTGCTTTGGGTGAAATTGCCAGTGCTTTCATATTTTACTGTAAAGAGCTTCCTCAGTTTCAATTTGGTAAGGATACAGTAACCCTGATTTCAGGCAATAACGTTGCTGCATCCGACAAAGTGAAACCTCTGCTCCTACGTATCGCTCAGAAAACCTGACTTTTGGTGAATGGTGAGAACAAAGTTTACAAGTAATAAGGTGCATTAATGAAAAAGTTCGGGTCAGGAAGAATGAATACATTTGCTGAGTTAAGTATATATAGCAGCCTTTTGGTCAACTGGTGAACGTATCCGCTTCCGAGCGGAAAGACCTGCTTTCGAACCCCGCTCCCGTTGCCTCATTCTTTTGTATTTATTCTTCTTACCCGCCCAGACATAATTTTCACAATGATCTCGACAACAAAGCCATATTCTAAATCAAGCCTCTGCATTTGATACACGTTTCACTGATCAGTATCCTCAAATACAAGTGGCATTTATGGCAAGTATTCCAACGTTCCTCCTACAACGTTCAAGGTAATATCTGTTTGTGGAAGAAATAGTATTAATACTCATTTAGTGTTTAAATTCATCGTTCAATCTTGACTTTCAACATGCAGACAATAACGTATCTTCATGGTTAAGGAACAAACTGAAGGTAACAGTGGTAAATTCTTCTATTACCTTCTATATACTTTTCATAGATAAATTAACTAAACAATACGCTTTCAACCATTGACAATAATTTAAATTCAAAGATCTTATATTTTCGGTTTCAGTATCTAATTTGAAAATTTTGGGAGTGTATAATAATAAGGTACTGAGTAATTCGAATTGTTTTGTTGTACATACCCATTTCATTAGTTTACTAGATGCAATGATAATTTATTTTTGCTAGTACACTTTCAACATTATCATTTATTGTGTTGTCATTGATTAAATTAACCGTGTAGTACACAAGCACCTTTCGACTCCATGCACAGAAAAGGTAGTTCAAATAGCGATTCGACTTTTTTGTCACACTCACCTGCACATTAGAAATTATTTTCACACATGCAATGATAATCGATTTTTCAATTGTTAGGCTTAGAATAAAATCGGCTACTGTTTTTTGTCGAACCTCAAATGTGAATAATCATGGAAGATGCAACCTCCAATACCTTTGTTTCTAAAGACTCATTGGTGTTATTTCTGTCATCAGAATTTCTGAGTTGTTTTAAACCCAGAATCTTAAAGTAACGTCAGAGTATACATTTTAAAGTTTTTCTCGATCATTGTATTACTTATCAAAATAGATGTACTCAAAAAATACTTTAATATTCAAGAATTTCAAAATTTAATCGAGTTGTATTACAGTCTGTATGTATCAACATTTTTAGAAACGAATGGAATCAGTATTTGTTTTCCTTTAGCTGAGATCCAAGTGTTAACATTGCTATAGTTACTATCTAAGATGTTTTTCTGGTTCAAAAATACTATCACTGAAGTTTACGACGGTAGGACAGTACTTAAAGGTATTAGACAAAATTAAGTAAACAATAGAATTACCTTGTCTATAAAAATTGTTGCTTCATTACACAGAAGCTACAAACTCTATTTAATTGATTCCGGCATTGAAACCCTCACATTTTCTGCTGAGAAAGTTTTTTCTTGGATATACTAGTATGAACGAGCGTATTTTTGTAAACTGCGTTTTAAAATTAAAACAAGTGCTGGCATTTTTATATTTAAGATTTAAAGTACACAGAGATATTTAAAGTATACCAAACTATTGATTGAGATGCAAAATAATTAATTTATTTGGACTATAATAATTACACCAGAAAGAGGAGGGGCGGGACCTAGCCCTCTCGAGCAAGCAATCGCAGAGCAGCTTTAAAAGACGCCTAGGTAGAGCTGTGCTCGCAAAGCCGGGCAAAAATACGCGTTCGGCAGAAAATCTAAAGGAGACTACTGTCGAGTAGTCTACTTTGCCTGTCCCGTGCTGTTGCTGACACAGCGATGACAGAGGCAATTACGATCCAGTAGTCTACTTTATATTTTCCAAGGGAAAAAATGCAAGTAGTCCACTAATGCTGTCCACCTTTCAATTGCTCAATGTGAGGCTTATTCTATACATAACCAATGAATGGTATCGGCTCTCCTATAAAAATAAGTGTATTGAGGGATGTTTTGCATTGATGGCATGCGCAGGTGATGTTACTGTTGACGTTTGTTCCCTCGATGACGATGGGCTGCTCGTCACATGTTTGGAAGTTCGGGATTGTATAGTGTATGCTGCCCATGCGTTTTCGTTCAGAACTAATGCAACTGATGATACTAATGTTTTCATAGCTGGGTTATTCAAAGTAATGCAGAGAACATTATTTGTTGCTTATTACGGTAATTTGTAACCATTTCTATTGTCTGTTCTGGCATTGCTATTTGTGCTTTAGGGCCGTGAGAAATTTGATCGTGCTGAGTTTATACTGAAGTTGTGAGTCTGCAGAAATTTTCACAGGGTGATCGTACTGGTGGCGTTGATTGTTTGTGCATTTACATGTAAGGTCTATCCTCACCGCACTGTGTTTGCTACAAGAAACTTCCTCATGAATGGTTATTGTGGAAAACTGTGATAGCAGATGGAGTTGATGTGGTTACTAACGTTTTTGCCCGTCTGTTCAGTTTTGGAGACGTGGAGGGTACAGGTGTTGTTTTCCATTTTCTACATATGTGCATTATGATTGTTGCTGTATTACTTCATTTGTTACAGTAGTTCTCCGAAATAGAAAATGTTTCAGAAAACCGGTTGATAGCAAGTAGAGTGATTTCCGTGGTTAATGAGGGCTTTATGGAAGAATACATTGTTTGCTAATGTTGCATCACTTTCAAAGTAGAGGGAAAGTTGATGGTACTACTTACTCTTAATTCTGCAAAATCATATATGGTGTGCTTATTGCTAGACGTAGTCAGACCTGTATGGGCAATTGGGAGTTTAGGGGTTGTGTACTAAGAATTTAAAAAATAAAATAGCTGGAACGAGAGAGGAAAATATTGTTATTGATAGTTAGATAGGGTGAAGTAGAACTGATGCTGAAACTTGCAACAACGTTAGCTTTTGTACTGAGGGGTGGCTGCTTAGGATGGTAATAGACGGTATAATACATTATTCTCTTTTGTTTTTTGAAACTATGTAATCTGTTACATCAGCATGAACGCATTTTACCGTATTTGACGGCATATATGACGCATTTTTTTCTACAATTTTGGCAGTAAAAATCGCCGTGCGTCTTATCATCGTAGGTGAAGTTTGATACCTCCCGTAAGCCTAGGCTAATCTTTTCTCTGACGCTCACTAACCCAGATTACGCTCAGTACTCCGTCTTATATGCTGTCAAATAGGGTAAGTCTCCCTCAATAGAAATTATTTTGAATGACTTTGGCTGTTTATGCGACCTGTGTGAATGCTGCAGTTTTAAACAAAAGCGGACATCTTGGGACGGTGGTGGGCAAGGCATAGTTTTCACTGTACCCCATATGTGCGGTGTATGTGTTGCCCAAGCACCAGTACTGTTTTTGCTTTACCAGTCTTCTTTAGTAGGAGGTGCTTTGGAATACGGCGTGTTTGCAGCTAAACCGCCTTCCTAGATACTGAACGTGCCGTATACGAATAATGCATTTTTTACCGATTTTACATTCCTTTTGAGAGTATAGGAGAAAATTAAACATGCAGAGAATAACAAATCTACGGGAAGATGAATGAATTTCATAATTGTTTGTTTGAGAATGAATACGGGTTTTAGAGTAGTACAGTTTAAAATTATGAATATTGCAACTAAACTTTGTACATCAGTGAAAGTAGAGGAAGATTGGCTTCACACGGAGCTAACAAATTTTACTGAATTGTGCCAGGTTTAGACTGACTTCGTGAATCATTTCAAAATGTCTCCAATCGCAATAAAAGTGTTCATATAAACTAGACAAATTTTATACTTATTTTATGAATATCAATGGTAAAAAAATTGTTCCCATCTTATGGGGTATGTGTATTTTGTCTCTTGATGTGGATTTTTCATTGAATATTTGCGTCAAGAAATCTTTGCTGTGATATTGCAGGATGTTCAGAAATTACCATCACAACTTTTGAAACCCATGCTTATCAAATAAGCAAATTTAGGTAACGGCAGAAAGAGTTGTATATAAAGATGAAAAGTTAAAAATTATTCAATTTATTTAATATACCTTCCTTCTGCGTCCATAACACGTAGATCCTGCAAGAATCACCTCCACCAGTCACAAATATCCTTGTGAGAAATTTAACCAAATTATATTTTGAGAGTTAACTTTGGTGCTTTCAAGTTTTGGTAATGTGTGGCTGAAAACTTATTCTCCATTATCAACTTAATGATGTAACGGAGAGTATTAATGAATAAGGTCATTCCTCATTCGAAGAAAATTGGAAAACTTTGAATGCTAACCATTTGTCTACTTTTTAAACTCTATATGAGGCTCCCCAGTTTTGCTGGAATGACCATTGACATTTTTTGACATTTTTTTAGACGAAAACAATAATGACTTCAGGAATGTCGTTTCGGCCATTTTCTTGGTTGATTTTTACTTTATTCCACAAAAAACAATGATCTTGTCCCACATTCAGTGATAGCGACCCAAACCATCACTGACGAGGTTTCTTGGATTTGATTGACTACCCAAATGTTAATCTCGTTAGTTTCAGCCAGAAGAAGATCATGTTGTTCGGTTAATCTTTACTGGACATCAAATTTATTTTCGCCGCTGAGTACGAAGTTTGGAAGCATGCTTCTACGTATACGAGAGAAAAAGATTTCACCTCCTGCCAAGCGCCTGTCAAGAGTTTTCCCGGGTAACAGCAAATTATATTAGGTTCGTTATAGGAAGTTTTGAAGTCATTTCATCAGTTGTTCTGACGAGTGTATTCCACTTTTTTGTTAAATTTTTTATGACGGTTATCGGGTGTCTTCTGTGCAACTCTCTAGTGGATTTCATCACTATTGAGGCGCTGGCAGTGTGTAACTGACATTGTTCAATTTTATTTACTTTTCCAACCTCTTTCAAGCGTCTCAGAGATTTTCAGACGAACATTTTACCAGCATCTAAGATTTTAATGATATCCGTTGGAGATTTTCTCTTCGTATGCAACTCTAAAATAGTTAATCCTGTGTCTGAATCTTAAGTCATTGTAATCGATATCATTTCTAGAAAATACATATCAGTACTACGCACATGTTGTAAATAAAATAAAATATTGACGCAAATATTTAATTTAAATATAAATGTAACCAAAATTATTGTCACCATGTAGTTAGTTAAATGATCTTTAATTTTTGTAAATTAGCGTCAATCTTAAAAAAAAGTGACATAAATTCTGTAAAAATATGCTTGTCTGATTTACCATAACCTGTTATTTTTTCCTATATTTGATAGCGATAAGACTGCAGAAGTAAAACATTTACGTTTTGTTTCAGTAACGTAAGAACGAATCAATACACGGCAGTACTTTTACCGTTTCAATAATAACATTCGCGAGCTAGAGGATGTTTCTATATTGGATTATTTTTGATGATGAATTTTCCAATGAAATAATTTTTGATCAAACTGAAGGTGAATAAATGACAAGTTTATTCAGCGACTATACTTATTCCGATATCAGTCGTTAATGTAAAATGTTTGTTGAACATTTCAGAAGGTGTGTCATGAATCTATTTCTTTACTTTGCTAAACATTTTTTAAGATTAGGAAACTGCTAACGGTCAATTAAGAGAGTTCAAGTTTAACAATCTGTTGCTCATATTTTGCGCACAAACCGGTTCGTATGTTCTTTTGAATTCAAGTGCGTTTTACCGCCGTATACACGTAGAAAAAGCGATTTTTGGCTCATATGAATCCACCTACGTTGTTAGTTCTTGAAATTCGCTTCGTTTAGAATAATTTATAAATCAATTTTCCTTTTTAAGGTATTTGTCATAAGCGTTAACGCAACACATCTGCGGTTTTTACTTTCTTGGAATCGCTCTCTCTCATTAATGCATCAGCCGTTTTATTTGCTGTAAATGTTGCCTTTTCTAAATTGTACGAAACACTTAATTTCATAAGTTTTCAGAGATTGATCCTATTTCATTTGACCATTTGTGACTAAAATTTTTGTTTCTCACGATTTTTTTGCTGAAAACTGTCAGTCCTTTCAAAGTAATTGTAAACTTTTCTAAGCACGTTTATGACTAGTTCTAAACTAAGTTGCAATAAAAAAGAACTATAAATGTATGCCTTTTCATTCAGATCTTGTACTAAAAAAATTTGATTAGAACAGCTGACATTTTTATATAGTAGTCTTTATTCTGACAAAAATTTTGCAAAATGTTATTTAACATTATATTATTTTCATACGATTTTTGGCGTCTGTGTTACTATCTTTATTAAGTAAATAACTGGGAATGATATTCATTCAAATACGACATTATGACCTCAAAGGGCTAAACTTAGAGCTGCCGAAAGTTAGGAAGTTGGATTCAACCAGGGGTTTATTAAATCAGTGCATAACATTAAGTTCTGAAACCTATCTGTTTCAGCTGCAACCGTGTATTTGATTTTCAAACATCAATATTTTCGGAGGCATTAGATCTAACAATTTTAGGGTCTTATTGTTGAATTTGGAGAGGATTGGGTCAAGAGGATTCAGACAGTTAATTGGTACGTCTGATGCTTATTCTTCGAAGTACCTTCAACAGTTGAAGCCTTCAGCTTGACCTAAAATCACATTCAGGTTCTTGAATTAAAACTTTCAGTTAAAGCCTGCTGTTCTGTGTTCAGGCAATTATGAAGTTCAGGGAGTTTTCACAGGTAGTAGGCGAGGAAAGAGCACCTGAAGACCGTTGTTACCGAACATTTGAGACTAGATAATGTCCATGTGGGAAGAGTCAGAGGTGTTTCTTGATGGTGTATACCAACTTAAAACAAGGTAGAAACGGTAGTGTTTTATTTAACGAGCAATACTATTGAAATTAATTGAATATCAATATATAAATTTTATATTTAAACACTTTTTCTAGACATTTCAATTTTCTGCCACTTCACGGAAACATTAGTACTGAGATCTATGACGCATTTTCACAAAATGTAAATCTTTTCAAGAATAGTGATATAAATAAGCCGTCAACTTTATCCGTTCAAAATGATTTCGGCAGGAAAGTTATTTACGTCTATAATTTTGAAATGTTTTTTCGATAAAGAAAATAACATCAAGTCACTCAAGTTTAGTTACAAATATCTTCAATGGCGGATTATATGAGTTGCACAGCAGAAGTATATGAACACTTTTTTCCGACTTATACATCTCAATTGATAAACGAAAATTGATAAGAAATGCACAATTACACAATATCTCACCGAAAAATAAATGAAATTCACAGAAGTAAATCAGGCAATATTTGGAAGATTTCATCATGTAGTGGTTTTAAATCTATGAAATGTGTCAATGGCATATTGATAGTTTATGAGAAGGAGAAGCCATTCCGACACCATAAGCATGAATGCACAACGAATGAAAAATTGCTAGTTTTACAATATAATACAAATGTTTCTTCTGTATTCTCTGACTCCCTGTTTATCGAAATGCCAACCGAATGAAACGGTATGAAAAAAAGGAAAATATCCTTCAGGGGCATCTGTAAACTTCCATTTGATTGGTGTGATGGGAAGAAAAAAAATTACGCTTAGCGCACTAGTCATATGTACAAGTTTTCTGATGGTACGTGGTAAACGAAATGACTAAAATTTATAGAAATTTTAAACATAAAATATTCTCTTGTAGGCAAATAAAGTTACCAACAATCAAATTCTGATCTTAACTTGTATTGGTGCTCATAATTTTTTCGTACTTCAATACATAGTGCGTACGCTGAGGTCACTTTAATATACATTTAACCCTTGATTGGGGAAGAAACACGAATGAAATTAGAGCTCAGGGGGAAATAGTAATTTCGTGTTGAATTGACAGTATTGTTCCTAGAAATATAACATGCGAACAGCTAAGAAAAGCAATGGTTCATTATAATAATCTCAAACACAAAAATATTTCTATCGTTTTTTATCGCGCTACAAACACAGGCAATCCTGTTTAAAATGATAATTTCTATATTTTCTTTCGAAACCTTCCAAAAATTGTTACCACTTTGAGTTCCGTAGGCATTGTCGGTTTGTAGTGAACTTGATACATCTTTTAACCTCTGTAGGTATTACAGATTCAATTGAAATTTAAACTCTGATAGGCATTATTTGTTTGTGTATTTTCAAGTGCCCAAATTAGCAGATAAAGAAATTTAAAAATTTCATCTCTTCTTCAGCTCATTCGCATACATATTTCAAATAATTTCTTGAAAATACGGGAAATTTAATTACAATGAGAAGGCTTTTAGTTCCCAAAATTGTTCGTCCCACTATAGTATAAACTAGTTGTTAAGATTACCAGATGGAAGGTTTACGACCAAAGAGTGTTACAGTAATTTTGTTTCAAGTAAAGGGATAACTGTGACACGTTAAACACAATTCCCAGATATCACAGAAAATAAATTGGTAAATGCTAATTAGATTGCTGTTCATTAAACATATTTCTGTTAATATCTCTATGACATCACTGACGATAAATATGAAACTCCTGGGAATAGAATAGGCTAAATAGAAAAAACAGTAATATGAGCACTTAAAGTTGATAATGGTCGATAAAGTTTTCGTAACAGAAACTATTGCGTAAAAATTCAACCCTATTATCACAATTATGATGTTCATAATAGAAAACAATTAAATTGAAACGTAAAAAAGTGCCTTATTGGTATAGGATACATTTACTAAACACATCTCTAGTATTTTGTTGCATAACTATTATAACCCGTGATTGATTGATTCAAAAGGTCTAAAAAATATGCATATGGTATAAGCTTGTAACGATTCCATTTTCTACGTTATAAACGTTAAAATCATGTATACATAAGTACCTTTTTTATGGTCCTTTATTCAATTTCTAATCTAATCTAATTTCTATCAATCAAACAAGGAAGAGGAAGTTTTAGATAGTTTTCAACAAATTTGCTACGGGTGTTCGAGTTGATTCCGTGCAATTCTTTTTGGAATAATTATTTTCAATTGTGTATATATATATATATATATATATATATATATATATATATATATATATATATATATATATATATATATAATTTTTTTATATATAATTTTTCGAACTGACCTTTGTTTCTGTTCTCTCAATAAATTTTTGTTGTGACAAAGGTCTGGGAATGGACAATTCTGATCAAAATCCTTATGCTTGTTCTTAATTATCCAATTCTTTGTTATTGGTGCTGTACATATAAATGTTTTTCGACAAAATTCAGCATGTTTTCAGTTTTTATCTGGTTAGTGGTGAGTAATTCATTGTTCATAAAAGTTTCTCATTGTATTGTCATTTCTTCAGTATTTCACTCCTCCGACACCTGATGAAGATCAATAGGTTCACACCAATAATTGATAAACTTTCAGATATTGCAATAGGTAAACTATTCTCCTTTACCTATACCTAGTTTTTTTCCTTGAATGTTTCAATTGATGTTGCAGCCATTGGAGTAGCTATAACATCGTTTATAGATTTTTGTTGAACATACATAGCGTGTCGTTTCTAAAACACTTTAAAAACTCTTACAACTCTGAAATTAAGAAGAATTATAATCAAATTAATTTTCCATGCACTTGTATCCATCACCCCTGTGATGTTTACTTGTTAGTTTTGTCTTATTTTCGTCCAGAAGATATCAGAAATCTGATAAATTAAAGTTACAACACCATTCATCATAAGTGGGAAAGTTTCCAGAAACCTGCATCAACTTGAACAATCATATTTATACAGAGGGAGCACATAATTAAGGTTCCTTAATAAAACTATTATAGCTATAAAAATACAAATGGTAAAGACATTTGGTTAATTCAGAATGAATGAGGAAATTTCAAAATTTTCTACCAGCTTTTAAGTCTACCGTCAATCACATCATATTGCCCAAAAAATTCATTAAATCCACACCCCAAAAAAGAATCGCTACGCAATGGAACAACGAGCAAAAATAGTGGAAATTTACTTCCGATGTAATTGTTCGGTTACTGCAGTTCAGAGAAATTACAGGAATATTGATGGTATTGAAAGAAGTCCTTCGAAGAAGTGCATAAAAAACTGGTATTGAAATTTAGAGAAACTGGGACAACAGCAGACATACAACGTTGTGGCAGGCCATGGACCATACAAACCAGTGCTTCAACACAGCTTGTTGCAACGAGTGTTGCTGATCGGACCAAAACGTCAGCTGGGAGACGTTCAGTTCAACGTAGAATGTCATGTACCTCACTGCAACGTATTTTGGTGAAAGAGCTAACGTATCATCCATATAAAATTCAATTACCTCCAGAGCTCCATCCTACGGACTACCAAAAGCTATTAGATTTTGAGAATAGATTTCTTCATCTTGCAGAAAATGAAAACTTTGTAAAGAATTTAATAATGACTGATGAGGCACATTATCACCTGAATGGTTTTGTTAATAAGCAAAATTGCAGATTCTAGGCTTCAGAAAATCCAAAAGAAATTCATGAACATCTACTTCACTCACCTAAAGTAACAGTATGGTGTGGTATCACGTCTTCGAGGATCATTGAACCATATTTTTTGAAGATGCTAATGATGATGCAATTTGTGTTTATGGAAACCTGTGTAGACAGATGATTCAAGAACATTTGATACCTGAAATTGAAGATAATAACACAGAGATTACCTTTTTCCAACAAGATGGAGCTACAGCGCACGCAGGGAAAGAAACAATGCAAATGTTAAAGACAATTTTTACAAACAGAATAATTTCTTGTTTTCGTGATATACCGTGGCCACCTCGATCTCCAGATCTAAGTGCTCCTGATTTCTTTCTCTGGGGATACATAAAGGAAAATGTTTACATTGAAATTTCTTATACTTTACAGCAATTGAAGCTAAATATCATTCAAGAAATCAACAACATTTCACCAGAGACATTAAGGAAAGTAATGAACAGCACCGTTGAAAGAGCACGCCATTGTTTGACTAATAATGGATTTTATTTAAAAGATATTGTATTCCATAGTTAAACGGATTTTATTGTTTCATTTAAAAATTTATGTTAAACTTTGAAATTTCTGCTTTCATTTTGAATTAACCAAATCTCTGTACCATATATAGTTTTATAGCTATAATAATTTTAAAAAGGTACCTTACTTATGGGCCACCCTGTATATACTATTTTTTCATAATGTACCATGAATTTCATGTCACTGTGCATCCATTTTACTTGAAGTCGGAAATTTAGTTAGTTCAAGAAAGAAAAACAATAAAGTCATACATGATAGAAACATGTTAAAAACTGACCTGCGTAAGTTCACAGGCAAGTGAGCATAAACATGCTCGGTTTTCTTTCTGTCATTTGATTCCTTCACGGATTGCTTGGAGTCGAGCATCATCTGCGTTAGAGAGGTTTATGATCCATATCTATAGTAACTATTTTTCGAACATGCTTTCACGTTTTAACTTGTCTATTACTATGGTATGTTCATTACACGGTTTGCTTGTGTAGCTCAGAATATTTCATATTTTCCGTTACGTTGAATTCCGATTCCTAACCTATGACAACGTATGTAATTTTACATTTTAATTCTGTGGTTTCTGGTCATTCATACCCTAGTTTTTTCCACAAACAAATATCTATTCAAGGAAAACTCAAACTGGAATTAATTAGCCTTAAAGAAAAATGCAATAAGACGAGTGTTCAAGGCAATTTTTTAATTGTGTTCATGAACAGAAAACTGTAGCTGCCTCCAGTTTTGCCATAACCTCATATGTGTATGGAGCCTAACTCCTTGATTGTATTCCATTTAGGCTTCGATAAATGTCTGGAATAAAAGACAATGGCAGCGTTCTGATCACCGAAATCGAATCACGAGATCGAGGTTGCTTAGAAACGATAATGGCCTGATGTTCAACGACATTATGGCAGAGTATGACAGACAGGGGAAACACACCAACTTTAGTGGGCTATTATAGGGTGTATAAGATTAATCTCGCCCAGCATATAAGTTTTGCGATCACATTTCTTTGTGTCAGTTATATGACAAAATTATTACGAGCAGCTGGTTGTAGGTTCCTGCAATTTCCACTCAAAAAAAGTTAGGAGGCTGGGATGTCCTGAAGTTTCTTATTATTAGTTTGTGAACATTATTTCTGGTACGTTTGCAATAGTCTTCGCCGATAATCTCTTATAGTGTAAAATTATTAAACCTCTTTAGCCATTTATAGGTGTAGGTGAGTTACCTTCTCATTCTTCGATGTTCTAAGGAGATGAGTTCAAATTGTTGAAGATGACTTCCACATGATAATTATTTCGAAGTTCGGGAATCATTTTCGCTGTGTTACGCTGAATAGTCTTTATTTGTTATTGGCACATCGTAGGGTAGGAGACCAGAGTTGTACTCCATATTCCAGATGTGGTCAGATTAGACTTTGATAGAACGGTAATATTACGTTGTTCTACTTGTATTCACAGTTTATTACAATGAAACCAGGGATCCAGTCAGTATTTCGAACGCTTTTTTCTACTTGACTTGTTCATATTGCTTTACATTCCAAAAGATTATGATACTAAGATCCCTATGTTGTTGCACTTCTTCAGTAGGTGTGTTCCTCATCATGCGTTGGAAATGCCAGTTTTTAGCACCGTCCTGCATCACTGAACATTGGTCAATTTTGAAGCTCGTTTGCATGGGTTCGGACCATTGTTAGTTTTAAATCTGATTGAAAAATTACTATCTCTCTTCCGGTAAACAATTAGTGACTAAGTTCTGTGTTATCAAACAGAAAGCTTTATTACTTTAACCACGTTCAACCATAATGTCGGAGTATGAAACAGTTGCACAATAGCTTTCAAATCAAACAAAAATTACAAAGAAGAAACGCTGTCAAATACTATTATTATTACTGTCCTGACAGATCTGGATATAAAATAAATATAACTAAATTAGAACTTGCATTAGAGAAAAAGCAACAGAGATGGAGAGTCGCTGGCTGGCAATACCGAGACGCCAGCAGCTTTAGCCACACGTGCCGGCGGGTGTCGCGTTTGTCTTTCCCGCTACCTTCAAAGGAACACGTAGGCAATATTGTTCTTAAAAACAATGTTAAGTCCACACCAAATAAAAATGTAATATATTGTGTAGAGGGTAAAACGTGATCGTGGGTAAACTTAGATGCATAGGTCTGTTGATACCTGCGTCATTATTAAAACTGTGCATTATTATACCTGTAAAAATGCAGCCATAGCCTATGCAGACAGGAGGTCAATTGTGATATCCATAGGACACTGAAGAATGCTCAAGGTACTAGAGTCATTTAATATAATATTCTGTCCCCAGTCATAGCCGTAGAATTTGTGTGATACTGACAAGTATCAGTATATGTATTTCATGTGAGCCAAGAAGTGATCTCATCCATGCTTGTGGTAAGTTAAATGTTTTAGTCCTTCCTGCTCAATCACCAGCGTTCTAGCACAAGCATAGCTGTAGAATTTTTGAATGATACTCACAAATGGCAGTATATGTATTTCATGTGAGCCAGTAAGTTATCTCATCAGTGTGTTTGTGATAAATTAAATGTTTATTCCTTTCTGCTCAATAGAATCCTGGTTGTACAGTGGGACACTAAAAACATTCTACATGCATAGTCACTTCTTCATTTAGTCAACTAGCATCTTTTCACAGGAGGTGAAACTTTCAGTGCAGAACGTAAAAAAAATGTCTTCTGGTCTACAGCAGCATTATAATGTGTTAAATGTAGGTGTAAAAGTTTTTCACACCATGCAACATTGGAAAGATAGTTCCTCAAACAATTTTTATATTATTAATTCAGTGTGCTCTATGTAAGTGTATGATTTTTTTTGCATAACAAACAGTGTCTGTTGCTAAATACACTTGGCCTTTTCTTTTTCATTTGTGATGCTGAATTGCAGCAGTTATATATGTTTCTAAGCAATACTCGTGCTTTGATGTGTCAATTAGGGTAGTTCATTATATTTTTGTGTAATAAGTTTGCAGTGTAATTCCTCTCGTGCATAGGCTCTAAAACATTTTCTAACTGTGATGTATAAGATATTTCTGTTTAACACTGAGGTTGGTGAACCTCAAGTCATTTATACCTGCACCTTCAGTTATCTATATGTTTTCCTTACTGAAGGAATTATATTTATGCTGGTATTGTTCCAAAAGGAAATTATATTTTTGCGTACATATGGCAGCAACTTGTTATTTGAGCTGCAACTATGAGATTAATGCCATTACTCTAGTTCAGTGTAGCTGCCAGTGTTTTCAGTCAGCCTCAATGGCCAGTATTATGCTTGAACTACATTCTAGCGTAGGCACATTGAAAAGATAATCATGTGTGCGATTTCAGACGCCAGTACTATGTCAAAGTATTTAATTTTAAGTTAAATAATTAGTTGCATAAACTTAATTTATAATTTCTTCTCAGATCACGGCTTCAATGAACTCAACTTCCAACGACCTCATCATTTTTCCAACGGGACACACCTAGGTCCTGCACAATTAATGAGTATAAGTACCTCAGCCTACAAATTAAAAACACAGTTAACTTAGAGCACATCATTTATACTGTTTAAGAAAGATTGACACTTTAGATATAACGAAATAAGATGAAATTTTCTAAATAGTGCATGAGTTCTTCTGAGATCATCGAAGCGATGTCACAGCACCAAAATGTGGCGATACGTGTTAAATGGGTGGTTAATAATGACATGTCTAATTTATTTATCAGTGACTGATTTAATGCATATGAAAAAGGTAGAGATTATCTACCTGCTTTTAATTGCATGATGATTGATTGTTGACGAGTTCTTTTCTCTCTCATGATTTACGTTATCTTGGTTTCAATGCATGGTTTTTCGGCACGCTATCCTTCCGTTATATTTCAATTAATACTTGTAATAATATAATTTTTTGAATGCAGCAAACATACACACGTAATCGCATTCATGGGACTCTAATCCTCTGAATACATGACATGGCTAAAGGTGCTCCCACCATTTCCTTTCACTATCAAGATGGGGGTAATGATACATACAAAAAGATTTAATACATGTTATTCTAACTTCACGAGATGGGAAATGTGAGTCATCTAGCACACTTTGGCATATGAACCGCACATGATCTCCTATTAAATAGTACACTATTACAGATCAATTACATATTTGAAGGCTGAGTAATTAAATGTGATCACGGAAATATTTAGTCAAATTAATGGCGTTCAAATCAAATTACGAAATTTACCTTGTGGCTAACCTCAATCTCGTTAACAATAACATCGTTAAAACTTACCTCACGCTTGAGATCGGTTGCTGATGATATGCTTCGTTGTTTAACACACAAATTCGACCCAGCAATAACACTAATCTTTCCCCTTACATTCCTTGTTATTTCACAATTAATTCTTCCCTCATAATACACGGTTAAGTGTACGTGTAAAATTTGCTGATATTCGACGGTGTAATAATTAGCTTAATTCCACCTTGATCACTTTTACACCTATTCCACCCATACCCCTAACCCTATACCTATGCCTTCGATGTCGCTCTGGCTGCACAAGCCTACATTGCTGTCGATATCCGATTCCCCAGTCTAAGTCCTCTCATCTATCCTTAACACGTTAAGTGCGGTTGTCTAGCCGGTGTAAATCTTTACTTTGTACATACAGTCACTAAAAGGCTTTAAAAAAATTACAGAACCTAACCTGAGTGACCCACCGGTGGGTCACTTCGCACTTAACGTGTTAATATCCCTCCCAAGTACCTTTTCGCTTCCCTTTCGAATCTCCCTATTTGTCCAATGGGCTAAATTAGGTTTCTAAGGTTTGTGATATACCCTGCCCACTCTTCAATCACCTTGGTCGTTTCGCAACTGCTTGATTTTTGCGGCATACAATGCTTAGCCATAAATTTCTTCTCGCTAACGTTTCTTTTAGCTAGAAACATAACAACGCGACCTTTTCAGGAGCAGGCTTTTTGTCTACGCTGTAGGTTATACGTAGCGGTCTTTATAGTTTCACACCTCTAACGTAACTCAACACTTCGAACCTCCTCAAGTACAGGCGCTCGTTTGTTTCCCTTGCCTCGAGTTTGCCTTTCAGTTAACCTCTCAACACTTGATACTTTTAGCTCGAGAGTATCACGACTGCAAATTCCTCGCATGATAAACACTGCTCATACATATACTTCAGACAACGCCTGGAATATGCAAACCTATGAATGTACCATAACTACCATGACAGAAAGAAAAACCTCCGTTATCGGGTTAAAGCCTAGAAGCAATGAGACAGCAGGAAAGCGACACCCCTGTGAATCCTCGTCGGTTTTACGCTTATGGTTGACGGCATAGGTCGAGGTATGGAGGAATACAAGTAAAATTCAAAGTCTCGTTGAACTGTTATTTCGGAAAATTTTCGGCATCGACGACTTGATGCTACAGGGCAGACAGGGCTACTTCAAAGGGTGCGTGGTTCATCACGATTTCACGAACACGATGAACAGAACTTGAGTCAAAGACCACCAACTACCATCAGCACTTATACAAATCAGTTTTTTCTACCACTTTCTCACCTATTTTCTCCCCTAACTAAAGGAACGCTTCCAGCCACCAGAGGGGACGGTAATACTATTTCTGAAAAACATTGCAGAAAAATGACAGAAAAAATGGAAAAAATGTTATAAATAAAAGACTGTTTTGCAGCATCTGCCACTCTTTTTCCTTCACCGAATTATTTGTAATAACCATATTCCTATTAATGTCTGGTTTCTGTATTTTCCGACTTGAATTCAGTGTTTTGAGGGCAGTTATTTTCACTAGTTGTGAGAACAATTCTTCGTCTGTTCGGTTGGGTAAGCATGTAAAGTAAAATCTTAATCCATTATAAAGTGATGTTTTATAATTACACTCTTCGGCGATGTTTTCAAGGTGTAACATATAATGTCTGATTTTAGGCTAGTTTTTTGAACAGATTACAAAAATCATATTCATTTTACTCAATCAGGTCAGGTTAATGAAATATTAACACATTAAAAATATCCTAAATTCCAATCTCTTTGTACGTGAATGATACGCAATATTAAAAATTTTAGACTGATTTATTCACAGAGGGCTTACAAAAAGTTTGAATGGAGAGCGAGAGTAGTATAATAAACTAAGGAAGTTACTAGTAGATGAATTGTCTCTTCATGCTTTACCGTTGAAAGTTCTGATAAAGGAAAGAAAATCCTCCACTTTACCTGGCCAATGCGTTTACAAAGTTCTTCATGGGACCGAGTTTGATGTGGAGGGGTGGAAGCAATATCTTACTCTGTTCAACCAGAGGGTGGGACAGAACGTTGTGTGATTCAGGTTAATCCTTGTCTTGATGGCCACTCGTGTTTGATATTATGCTGGTCATCAGTACGGCTATCCCATAAACACAGAAAGTATGAATATTTTGTGCAACCACCTTGAAGTCCTAGGATGAGTCCAACAACTCAAACATCTCCACAGATCAAACATTTATGTTCTTCGTAGTTCAGAGCAGACAACACACCTTCCATGCTTCTGTGGAATTCTTTCATTTCAACTGAGTGCCCAACAGAGATCAATGAAAACTTATTTCCGATATTCAAAAGAACTACTTTGAAACTTATGTTAGATAAGTCAATGAAAAATCTCCATTCTACAGTATCATACTTTAGACCGAGTAATTCAATCAAGTCAGTAATATTGCTACAGTAAACTAGTGACGATGCTTCATCAAACATGAAAATATTTCTAAATTCACTCTGTCGAGCCCGATACCAATAGAATGTTGTCCTTTGCACCAGTAGACGTTTCTCTAGAAGACGAGAACCCAGTAGCTGGGCAGACTCCTTCGAAAGATCTCGTGCGAGGTTATTGAGTTCGACTTGGATTAGAGGCACCGGTTGGTTGTCCTCTTCTGACCTGTATTGATCATACTTAGCTGTATCAATCATGACACTAGATTCAGAATCAGAACTAGATTCCATGGTGACCTTTGACTCAGGAACAGAAACATCCGGGCCCATGGGGGACAGCTTTATGGTAAAAAGAACATCAGGGTAGTAAAAATGGTACTTGTTCTTGCGATTGATGCCTTTTAGATTTGTCATGCAAAATTAACAGTCAGCAGCGAGATCTTTCCCTTCCTTTCACACCATTGGAACACCAAACGGTATTCTCTTTTTATATTATTCCTCCAAACCCGTAATTTCTCTACACATGCTTTGTTGCAGATATGGGGAGCAAATAGCTTATCCTGGTCCCCTAGTTTGACTCCAAAGTATGCATGATATGCCTGCTTCACAAAATCTGTTAGTTTTCCTTGACGGTCTGAAAGAACCACATGTCCGCAGTTGGAACAAGACATATTAGGATGGTTTTATACTTCCGATTCATTTTTCTAAATCTAAAAAGAGAAAAAATAATAATTCAAGGTTACCCACGACCTAATTTTGCAAAAGCAAAGCCCATAAACGCTTGGATTGCGATATTTTATAAAAATATGCTGGAAAAAAATTAACTATATCTTAGAAATCAGACCTCAACCAGAAATGTCAACTGTATTCTTGAATTCAACGTGCAAAAAGAGTACTAAATCGGTTGGAAAACCCTTGACATTTTCGAAATAGGTGTTGAACCGAGACCAGTGTTATTTTTTCACTATAGTGGGGTGACAGTATAAAATGATGTTATATAAAAAATGAGGTTTCCTACATTTGAGGTCAATGGATTCAGTACTGTTGCAATTGCAGTTGATTTCTCCGAAGGAGTCGAGGATGTTCGCAAGACAACTTCATTTTCTTCGTAATCCATGATGATTGTCTTTAATTCAGTTTTGAGCTTATAGGTCTCATATCATTTGGACTTTGAGTAAACTTTATTCTGTTTTCTGACGACCGACGTTAGGCTAATCAAATGATAATTATTTTATTGGGTGATTGCTAGTTTTTTTAAGAATCGAAGTAAAATTCAACTGTTGGATACCCCCAGAAGTGTTGCTGGCTGTTGCAACTATGTCTTCGAGTAAGCTTACTAAGACCATTATTTTATATTTTCGTGTAGCAACTAACTGTTAGGGGTTTTTGTTCTTCGTAAATTCTTTGTTGTCGAATTTTGCAAGTCCTAATTTCATAACTCGTAATGTGAAATTTACTTGTGAGTAGCCTTGGGAGTTTCTCGTTGTGTCCAAGTGTTAAAGTCAAAAACTAGATGCACGCTGTCAATCAAACTTTGATTTCTCATCTTGTCTGTTGCCAATGCAATGTGGGTTTTGCTGTTATGTGACAAAGTAAATTGGTTGTTGATCATATTGTATTATGCTGTAGAGTAATTCAATTTCTTAATTCCTTGTATCGTTTTAAGTTGTGATTACAGTTGTTCTTTAACGTAAATAACGGAGTTACTCCCTCTGTTACTGTGTCATTCTTTGTTGACAGAGTTGGCAATTTTTCTGCGCCTTATTTTTGCTAGGAAACATATTCTAATTTTATCTAAGCAAGTTTGAATATGAGCTATTATACTGTGTGACATATTAAAGGTAATGGCTTGAACTTCCTCGATTTTGGACGGAAGCTTGGTACGTTTTTAATTCACTCACCCAAGTGTCCTCTATTTCTGGTTGTAATATCAGTGTATGTTTACTGATCTGTACTGGGTTCGTGATTTCATTCATTCGTTGTGGCTGGTGTAGCTGTTATCCATAATTTTATTTTATATTTAATGTTTGTTAATCACCAACTCTAATTTGTGATTTGATTTGTATACTAATATCTGCTTTGTTAGGATACTTTATAATTTTGCGTGCATTGTGTATATATAATGATGCATAAGCTGTTTTTATGTGTCAATTAAATTTTATTTTTCCATGTGAAACTGCTTATTGAAGAAAACCATATGCTCCTCTTTGTAGACCCTCTGCCCACTTCTTACTTGATGAAGTGTCCCCTTGCCTCGACCACAGCCTCGATACACCTTCGGAATCTAATGCAGCTCTTCTGGATGAGCTCTCTTGAAAAATCAACGAAAACCACATTGATGTGCTTTATCAATTAGGTTTTGATTGAGCATTGGGTTCGGTAAGTGTTCCGTTTGAATGCACCCCATACAAAGAAGTCCACTGGATTGAGGTCGAGGATGTTGGATACCCAAACATCAGGAGGGGCATAATTATGGAAGTTCACTGATATTCTTTTCTGAGACTTTCTTGAAATATGGCGGGGTGCAAAGGTCTGTTGTTTGACGCAGGGGTGACTTGCAGCGATTTTTGTGGTCCAGGGAAGAACGTGAAAATTAAGAATATCGATATAAACATTTGTGTTGACAGTCTGGCCTAGGGGAAAAACGAGCAGATGCATGGAATCGCCCTCAGAACTGAATACGCCAAACACATTGCCAGTGGCGAGAAAATACTTCTGCATCTCGCTGGGAATATCAATGGAACAGTAAGCCACAACCAATTATTCTGAGTTTTGTGAGCTTGATCCTGGCAAAGTTATTTTCGTCAGAGAGGAATCAAATTATTTTCTACTCCATGCAATGCTTTGAGTTGTTCTGCAGCTGCTTGCACTTCTTCAGTATGGTCTCCTTCATCTTGGCAGTCACTAACTTACCTCTTTTCATCTTATTCGACATCTAATGCAAATCTTCTTCCACACATTGTTTGATAACATTCTCATTCACCTCTACATATTTCCCTTACGATGACCCTCGGGTATATGCTAGGGTCGTTATTCACAATCTCCAGGTCCTTCGCTGTGAACTCAACACCCTTTTTGCAGGCATACCTCTTTGAATGATCCTAGCTGACAACTGTTGCTTCAAATTTGTAGTGGAAAGCAACTAAACTTTCTGATAAAACTTTAGTTAACTCGAAGCCCCTTTGCAATATCGAAATTATGATGTCCTGCAGGAATTGACTTCAACTCTGCGTACCTTTTCCATAGATCTGGTAACTTAAATTCCCCTGCTGTTGCCATGTCAGCACATGTTGAGAGTACAGACACTCCTGATGGTCTGGTTCAATATTTACTGGTTGAGAGTGATAATTTGGCACAGGACGTTCCAAAGGGCCGTGTTATGCATCTGCCGCTTACTATAAATAGTCGTTTGCCTTCTTTTAACTCATTGATAGCGTGCTTAGACAGCGTACATCATTGAAATTCACCCTTCTGATCGTCAATACAATCTAGAAATGGGATGTTAAATATATGTGATAAATTTTGTTATACACGATATCATTTTCTTGGCAAATGTTTTGCTTGTTCAACTATAATTTTACTTGAAACCCGCTTCAATGAAATTTTTGTTACAAAAATTGAGCCACAGTAAACTCTGGTTTTCTGGTTTAGCTTATTTGGTTTTATGTGTGGCATATACTGTTTAAATAAACTACATTTAGGGTGTAGATCTTAAATTCGAAGCAATAAAGTTTAAGGCCACATATACGCAGAGAGGAGGAGGAGCTCGAAGGTTGCTCACGCCTCCATGTGTAGTCTTGAATATCTAAAGCCAGAAAATCAAACGTGTTAAAGTTGAGTGCTAGCTGGTCATCTAAACCGAGGACAGAAAAACATCCCTTTTCGGCAAGATGTGAGAATTTCAAGCTCCTGACTATTCTAAGCGCGAATTTATCGTATAGAATGTTCCATAAAGGGCACCGAGTACAAGAGGTGAAAAATTAAATCAAATTTTCATGAACATGCTTACGCTTAGCACTTTTCTAATAAGGTATGTTTCTTTTCTGTGCATGTAATAGAATGTCAACCATATTTTTTGCAGTACTGAGGCTGCATATATAAATAGGCTGATAATTCAATTTCTGATGATTCTCTTATATATGTGTCGCTTGATATCTCAAATAACATTACTTGATTTCCATTTTTAGAGGGTGTGGCATAGTTGCTTTTACATGGTATCGACTCAATTAATATTTATTATTTGCAAAAATAACCCAGTGAAATTTCATTAAAGTTATTATCAAGGATATCTCCAAATTATTTGCAGAACAATTAACCATTAAACTGTAGTCAGTGTCTGTAGAATTTATGTGAAAGTTCATTATTTTGAAGCATGAAGAAGAACTGGGTAAATCTGAAATATTCAAGCTAGAGAGAAACCTCAAAATCAACAGAATGTTGATGGAAGGAACAGTTGACCTACCCATTGCATAGTATCAAAGTTCTATAGTCAAACTCGAATAAATGCTGGGAGAAAATACGATTGAAAGTAGTTTGTAGGGCTAATAAAAACTTTGCACTGTAGTGAGTGCAAAATCGATGCATTTAACCAATGTTTTTGTTTTAGTCGTAGATTAGTGAATTACTTACCATTTGTTAAATTCAAGCCCTTGAAATAAGTGTATATCATAAGGAAAAAAATATTTTTGTTCCCCTCACCCTGTAGTTTAGGAATTATCAGCGGTTTGTCTGCAGATACCTTTGATTTCACATACCCCTATAAGAAGAAATATCAATGGGTAAGATTTCAGGACCTTGGTGGTTATTCCTGGTCACCCTGCAAATATATCAATCGTTGGAAAAATTGTTCATGTGGTAATGCGAGCTTTTAGTGGGAAATGTGACAAACCACTTCATCCTGCTGAAACTAGTGGTTTTAATATCCATATTTTTCAATTCCACAACTAAGTCCGCACATTATTTTCCCCTCTCGTTGTCGGGTATGTAGTGATCTTGTTATAAACACTCCTCAGATCCAACCCTCAGACACTCTTATCTCCGAGCAGACATTGAATACTTTCATATGTTGTCTTACTCAAAGTGAGCACCTGATGGAGTAAAGAACCGTCAAGGAACCCAATATCAGAAAAGGTAATTAAAGGCAGGATGAGTTTAATAGTTTATTTTTGAACATTTAAATATTATATTACTTGTTGCTTCTACTTCCTTCGTTGCGCACGTCTTGGTGTCGAATACTGACGTACTGACATCTTGCCGCTAGAACGCTGGAACGTGTAGAGTTAGAGCGTGTAGCGAGTTGGAGCACGTGCACTTCTTGTTAGTGTGTGGGTTGTTTGAGCCCATCCTATGCGCATACAGAATGGCTGGTTTATGCTTCCTTTGCTCTGCTGTTGGCTGTGTGCTTTCTTCAGGTGGTGAGAGTTCTTGTGGAGATATCAACTTTGGAAGCGTTTGATAGAGAGTCAGTGACACAGAGTGTTCCAGCCTCTTTATATTGGTCAGTTTGCCGGGCTCTGCTTCCTGAGTGTGACCACTCATTGGTTAAAGTCGTGCATCCAGTCGTAACAGAGCCTAGCCTTATCTCTGTATTCACTTCCGTTGTCTTTTTCTCTGATTGGTCGACGGAGAACTTCCACTCGTAACGGAATTCTAGCCTTGTCACGGTGTTCGTTTGTAGCGATTCACTACAGATGCCTCTTCGCAGTTATTTGAATAAAGGGCGTATAAAATAACGGTCTTGGATATAACAATAACATGATGAGACGCGGTATTTCGGGTTCCTTCGTCAATCAAACGTTGTCTTCACTGCATAACTATTGTGTGTCGTCGACTCGAAGTACTAAGGTGCTACAAGTGACACGTGCCGATGATGTTATTTGGTTGCATGCTTTCTTAGTTAGAAAGCTGCTTCTATAGTTGGGAAGTTGTAGTAAACGCAACTGTGTATCCTGTGTGGGAGACAGCATAGTGCGTTGAAAGAGCAGTAACAGCTCTGTGTAGACATCGCGTATGGTGCGTGTAAATTAGCGCAGTGTCAGATCTTTACGCTGACATCAGAGCCGGAAATAAATGGACGTAAGATTTTGCACACGAAGAGGCCATGATGCGGAGGAGCGAATTATGACTGAGATGTACACAAAGAAAAATTGATGTTGCTGAAGTTCAATGAACTGAAACAGATCTGAAAATTCTGTATGCGGAGAAGTACGAACGTTTGGCATGATGACTCGTGCTGCCTGTGTTGTCACTGTCACGCCATTGCTCTTTTCTCCATCGGGTCATTCTGGGGTCACCAGTTATAGCGATCTCTGTAATATCACTTTTATGTCCCAACCCTCAGATATCTCTTATCTCCGAGCAAACACTGAATATCTTCATGTTGTGTCATACTCGGAGTGAGCGCCTGAGGGAGTAAGGAACCGTCGAAGAACCCAATAGGAGAAAAGGCAATCAAAGGCAAGATCAGTTTAATAGTTTTTATTTAGGCATATGAATATTATATTAATTGTTGGTTCTTCTTCCTTTGTTGAACACGTCTTGGTGTCGAGTAATGGTATACTGAGATCTTGCCGATAGTACGTTGGGACGTATAGAGTCGGAGCGTGTGGTGAGTTGGAGCTCGTGCAGTTTTTGTTAGTGTGTGGATTGTTAGAGCCCATCCTGTCTGCAGACTGGATAGCTGATTTCTGCTTCCTTTGCTCTGCTGTTGGTTGCTTGCTTCCTTCATGGAATGAGAGTTCTTGTAGAGATATTGACTTTAGAAGGGTTTGATTGAGAGTCCGTGACACAGAGTGTTGCAACGTCTTTATATTGGGAGGCTAGCTAGGCTCTGTTGCCTGAGTGTGATCGCTCATTGGTAAATATTGTGCTTTAGGTCGCAACAGGGCCTAAGCTCATCACTGTATCCACTTCCGTTGTCTTTTTCTCTGATTGGTCGACGTAGAACTTCCGCTCGTAACAGAATTCTAGGCTTGTCACGGTGTTCGTTTGTAATGATTCTCTACAGGTACCTTAAGAGCTGCAGAAGTTTAATTTTGTACGCAGGCGTCTGAAGACCTTTATACGGAATTCGATGTAATAAAGTGATGCTGATTTCCGATTGTTGCGAACATCAGCAAATCGATTTTTCCTGAATGAGAGTGAAACTGTCTCTCACAACAATAATTTATTGGTGTGTCAGACAATAATGATTCAGCTCAGGCTATTTGACTGTTTCAAACAACCCAATTGGTTTAAACTTGTTCATTAGTCTGCAAACCATAGACTCTTCGCATATCGTATGAAACAATCAAAATCGTATTTCTCGGTTTAAATAAAACATCTATCCGATCAGAATGTTTTGTTCAGTTATAGACTGTTTCATAATGCACTGCGCACAAAAACTTCAAGAAAAAGTAAATCGGATTAACAAACAATTGAAAGTATGATAAAAACATGCTTTGAATTTGAAAACCAAAAATTGTCTCCCAATTTGTATTCAGTATTTTACAACTCGCCATTTATGTCATTGGTTTCAGATATTAAGCTTCATTACAAGACATTAACAATAGCTAGTAAGACGGTAAGAATATTGTCGAACTGCAGATACGATTGAAAACCTGAATGGCACAAGCCCATACCTTACAAAGGTAATTTTTAAAATTATTATTGTCATTAATACTATTAGTAGTAGAAGTAGTATCATCTGTTTCTTTTTAATCTCCGTAGAATTAACTAGGATGTATGTTTAACAGTAGCAAATTTTTTCTAGGCGATTCTCTAGCAAAGCATTTTCATTAAATTTCAAGATTGTACAAATAAATTAGAAGCGTTTTAAAGGCCTCTCAAAAATAGATTAGAAACCTTTACGCATGCAATTAAAGTTTCAACAGTGTTTTATGAGTGTACATGTAATCTTTGACGTAACACCGCCTAGCTCATGAGCTTTTTACAGGATAATTGATGTATCATGCACCATTAATTTCACGCAATACTTCTGGAATACCGGGTAGGTAAAATCACAAATATGTATTCAGATTTATTTGTTAACGTCGCGTGTAAAGGGACATTTCAAACTATGTTTTAAACTGTAAAAAAAGGCGTCATTAATCTGATGCATATTCTGAATAACACATTTTATATACTGGCATCGTACATCGTTACAGAATACCATGTTAATCACGTGAGAGGGAAAGGTCACAAATCCTTATCTCATTTACGATCGAATACAGTATTAGTACCTGGGATGAGTAGGTTATTTTAGTTTTATCTGTAGGTAAGTAATTCAGTTTGATCTTTACATTGGATCAGGTATGTAATATGGTCATACAATTCCTATTGATTGAAACGTTGAACACATCCTGAATACCATTCAAAATCATTGTTCTTTCTTGATTACATACATTGAATTTAATCAGACGTTAATTTTTCTGCAACATATTCCGGGGGTCGAGGCAGTTTGCTGAATGATGAAATAAGTATTTTTTCAAAAGGCAGTAAAGATCTCTGTTGAATACAGATAAGGATATGTATGCCAATTTGAGTTTATTGTTTCGATTGTTGTCTTTGACATTTATGAGAGAAAAACAGAAGTCGATATAATAGCTTCGTAGTACCCTCCAAACGAATGGTGCTACAAACTTTAGGCACTTCCTCCTGGCAATTGCTCACCGTTGCAAATGTTCAACTCATGCTTTATGTACGAAATGGTGATTGATCTTGTGCTGGTGGGAAAGTAAAGTAGACGAAGCTGTTTCCTGACTAATACGATTAAGAGCAGTCTAATTATGAAATTCCCTACACACTTCGAATGCCTCACTAATTACGAGTGTTTTTGGATGATTGAATTTCATGTTAAAAGTTTACATGATGTCCGGTGGGAGTAAACTTCTATCTGCCAGAGCGTCATTTTCCACCTGCATTGACATGACTCACGTCATGCCATGAACAACTTGGAGACAATCAGATCTTGGTAGAATATTATATTATGCATGGAAAAAATATGTTTGCATGTTTTTTTCATTATCGGCCAACTCTGGTTTCTAGCGTGTAATTACAACCACTGACTCGGGCTCCGCCTATCGAAACAAGCTCCAGTTCATACTTTTTCGGAAAAGGGCTAGTTGTTGTTGTAAAGGTACCGTGTAAAAAACTATCATTTATAACAAGCGTTCTCTAGATATTATTCACGCGAGCCTGACTCACACTCAGAAAGGCAGCCCGAGTTACTGCATGCAGTTTTAGGAAATAGTAGCAATTGAAATTCAATTGTTTAATAAAAATTTATACTTATTTTAATAAGTTCTATATTAATTCCACACACTACACCTGTACCAGATAACTGAACTGCCAAATAAAATATTCGGTTACAAATATTAACACTACAGTGTACATACATGAATAATTACATGAGCATAAGGTTTCACCCTAGTTCTGTTCGTTTTCACATAGCGATGTGTTGACATAACCACAAATAAAATAAATCTTACGTATATGCCATGAACAACTTTTAGACAAATGGGTCATGCTAGAATATTATATTATACTTGGTACCACCAGCTTGGCCGACTGGTGAGCGAACCCGCTTGTGATGCGGGAATACCCGGGTTCGAGGTACGCGGCTGCCGTGGTTGACTTGTGTATGACCATCACGTGGCTAGAATTACGACATGGGACTTGGTTACCGACCCAAGAATGAGCCAGAAGGCTCGTTCCTATCGCCTCACTCTATTCTATTCTATTCTATCATCCACAACTAACGATATTGATCTCCTACGTAAATGTACAAAAGATTCGTTGAACTGAAGTAATAGAGTCTAGCTTGAGCCAATTGTGGAATTATCTTCAAACATGGTACACGTCTATTTTCAACAATAGCGCTAATACAATAATTCTTGCATAAAATGAATGTCCAAAAACATGAACAAAATAGACGCTATACTATGTGTCTCCTGCTCTAAGCTGACTAACAAAAAAAAACAGTGATTTTCTACTACTTGCCTCTGCAGAAAAAACTAACGACCATTCCACTGAGAGTCTGACTAAGCACACAGATATCAGACCACTGACGATCACTTCTACAAATTTTAGCCCACAGTTGTTTTGCATATCCAGGGTGTTTTAGAATTAAGACTACGAACTTTCTGGTTAGGTGATGAAATTTAAATGTGCAGTTTTGATTTTAAGGGCTGAAACTTGAAGGTGAATGATAATCAGAAGATACAGTGTTTCATTTATTCAGTGTAACCACCCTTATTACGACCTACAACTTTAAGTCTAATTACAAATGCACCGCAAGTGGCACGAATTTGTTCATGTAAAATTGCTTTCTATTCCATTTGCAGTTTCGCTTTGAGGAACTCAAGAGAATTGTTGGGGATAACAAAGACCCTTTTTTCCAAAATGGGCCATATAGAAAAATCCAAGGGATTGAGGTCGGGACACTTTACTGGCCATACATATGTGTCTGTGAGAATTGGAATGTTCCCCTGAATTCAAGTTTAGGTTACGTTGGAGCCATGTGATGGTCTTGAATCCTGTTGGACACTCCATGGTGAACCCTGAAAATGTTCTATAGCCCGTGGTAAATACTTTGAATCCAAAATAGAATAAATGTACCGTTCTGAGTTCAGTTTGACCCCACAAGGCACAAAAACAAGTGGAGAACTTCATGTGACTGTCACAGCTACACAAACCATGACATACCGGACATTTTCACGTCTCGTAACAACCCTATTTTCGATTGAACTTAAAGAACTCCAAATTCTGTCGTTCTGATGCTTGACAACTTGCTGAATGTCAGTTTTTTTTATCTGTGAATACCAAGTTTGGGAGCGCGCCCATGAAGGATGTGACGACTTCTTTTAGCCCTCATTCTCTGATGATGTTCAGTAAGCTTATGACGTTTTATCATTTTGTAAGGTTTTTTCCACATCTTTCTTCAACACTCGATACATTGAAGTTTTGCTAACACCGGCTTCTGCAGCCAGTTCTTGATGGGATCGACGCGGGTTTCGATGAAACTACTCCTGCGTGTTTTTGATAAGTTTTTTGGTTCAAACACTTCATTTACGGCCTCGTTCTGGTTTATCAGAGGTTTTACCAGTCTTTAAACTTTTTACCAATTTTCCAAACCGTTGAATGGTTCATTTTTAACTTTTTTGCAATTGAGACGTTACTCTTGGTTTCTTTGTGGAGCTTGATAACAACATTTCGATCCACATCTATTATGTATGGTATAATTTTTTTAATTGAGACACTTGAATTAGAAATATAATATTTCTACCTTCCAATAATATGAGATTCAACAAACCAAACACTTATTTTAAATTATTTATTTAGCATACAAAACTGGTTGCCTTCATTCTGAAACACCCTGTACATTCAAAGAACATGTTCACTCCAATCTTTGCATAGGAGTATATTCCTTTGCTCCGTCCCCAAGCTTTGACATGTCTTTTATGCGGGTCTTTGCGTTACCAACTATGAGCTCAGGTAGTTGGTTGAGTTCATTGATAACATCTGCTGCAAAAAATGGATCAACGGGGGGATGTAAATGTTACAGATGGTGATTATTATATTCCTATTCCAAAAACACAGCAGCATTGTTTGCATCTGAGTATTTAGGGCAGAAGCCAATTCATCCAATGCCACTCCAGTAACCCAGGCTCCTTGTGCTATGATATGATTGTACCTGGGTCATTATGTCCCTTCACTTCACAGGGACACGTTTGCCCTCCCTCAGCGACGAGGACGGGGTGGTCAGGAACTAATTAAGGGAACACCAACAGGCAGTACTACTAACTTCATAGAAAATATTAAATTCACACCCTGGATAAAAATCATCGTAAAAAAACTTACCTGCCTGTAATTTACTTTCTTTTTTAACTTTCTTTGGGATTATTGCTCGGTTTGGTCCAACACGTGACTAAATGTTAGATTCAGCCTTTGACTGTGAAATTATACGCCATTTACCTTACTTTGGACTCATATAAATTCTGTACTTCATTCGTTTTGAGTTACGGAACCAACCCAGTTTTCTGTGCACCAACCCAAATTCAACTAGAGCTGAATATACGAATTATTTTAGAAGAAGGTGCATAAGAAAATTTATCGATATATGTACAGAAATCGAGATTATATGTTGAGTGCAAAAGTATCCGATTAAATGATTACGTCTACTTATCTTGAATTGAAGAAAACATGCAATACGTCTGTTACATACTTACGTATGCTCCAAAAGACGTGATGTAAATTATCCGAGACTGAACGTACAGCCTCAAGACTGGGAATAGGCTTACAATGAATTGTAGCTGTCTATGATCGTTTGCTTGCTGTCGAATTCATGATCATTGGTTGTGATAATCGGCCCGATCTCCCTTGCCACACGGAGTTGCTGGTCGCTGCTCAAAATGTTATGGGAAATGTCCCATTGCTAACGTTAGTATGTAGTGCGAATTGGATGACCCATTTTTAATACGCTTCTAGTGGTGTGACAATACTTAGCTGTTCTGGAAATTTTCTGAACAAAATGTTAGTATTAGCATTTAAGAAGAGACCCCGAAGCTACATAAGTGTCTGAAATCGCCTCGTTTCTTCTTGTAAATTGCGATTTTCATCCCTTGTTCAGTAAACTGGATCGATATTTACGAAAGAATATCGCCAAAGTCTCGGAACGTAGTCATGTCTGCGGAAGTTGTCGTGCGTGTAGTAAACTACTTCATGATAATGGTTAATTTGTTCATAGAGAGGAAAACCGGTGAGATAACCTTCATTATTCATTTCATAGAAAGTTTTTGGTTTCCTGACATCGACGGGGGTCTATAATACCACACTAATTAAAGTATTCCTGATATTGCGCTGAGCCTAATTTTTGAAAATCAACATCATACGGTAATTAAGTCAGTTCTTTAAGTAGCTGAATTCAATGTCATAAATATTCTTAGTAGTGTATGAATGTTCAGATAGGAGAAGAAAACAACCCCAACATTTGCTGGCAAACGAACAATACCTAAATTCATCTATAACTAGAGAATATTCACACTGTAAACGTACATAAATGTGTGCGCTGCCGAGACTTTGATAATACTGTTAAATAAACGCGTCACAATATTGGACCGTTTCATCGTTGTTGCTACAACCAAGTAGCTTGAGTACACTTGCAAAATATTGATTGATGTGACTAGCGCAATAACAAACACATGGAACCAATATTACCCAGTTTGAGAGCTTTCGATGGTTTGTTTACCCTCTTCCGAGCAGAAGTGTACCTGCAAGCGGTTTGAAGAGTGAGAGGAATGACAGAATCAATTTGCTTATTGTTTGTGTCGCGTATTTTCTAGTGTCTTGGACTTATTTATGAACTCGTAGTGTGTTTGGTTGAAACCTTAATGAATTCCGATGAATTTGCGCTCTGGACCTTCATTAGCAACATTAGGCGAATACGAAGGAATAGACATAGCCAAACTGAAGAACAAATTTTTTCTAAAGTAATATTTTTCATTAGCTAATTTTTCCATACCTCTTTTATAGAAAAAGTAACAGTGTAAAGGATGCAGCGTAAGAACTATTTTAACGTCACTTTCAATAAACTATAAATATCATTACATTTTAAGCTAATTTAGGTTCCAGCGGGCAACGCCTCCTTTTGGAAACAAATGTGAGTGGTTATATCCTTTTGTCGATGCAGTGACTTGTGACTGCTTGCAGTTTGTACTGGGGTTTAATTATTTTGACACTTGTTTCCCTAACGGGAATCTGCTCGAGTTCCGGTGAGATGTAGGAGTAACGGGACTAATACAGATGAGTTAGTGTGAACGTAATAAGAAAAGTTACTTAAAAAAATACATATTTGCTGTCATGCTAGGTCATCCTAGTTGTTATATTAAGGTAATGTGTGAAAAGTTATAATGTTTGGGACTTTTTATCTATTGTGAGAGAATGGTGAAATGAAACTGATACACCTTTGGGTAACACAACTAAGGATTACATACTTTAGCCATTTTATTAGTTTGTAAAATAAGATTAAATCAGATTCTCCTAACTGACCGAAATTTAAGAGCCTTGTACCTACAACTGACAAAAATATGACAAAATCACCCCTAACATGATATGATGTAAAATCAAGTTATAACACCTTCGACAATTTTTTCAGGATTGGAAACAAATGAAAACTGGCATCTTATTTTGAAATATGCATGCACACGTTGCAAATACGGGGCAGAGATGGCAACACTGTACAGTGTGTGGCTCACACAACTCTAGCAGCAGCGATGAAAGTGATGACTGTTTTTGACACCTAAAATAACACAATATATCTGTGTCTGTGCTTCCAATGACCTGATCGGCGCTTCGTTTCAGGACTGAAAGACAGCATCAATGTCTCATTTATTGTCACAATCGAAGAATAGAAAGTTCAATTCATAACATCATCACTCGCTAATATTGCCTGCCAACATGCCACGAGCGGAGCCATGCAGTCTAATGGCATCATCATTCGTAGCACCCATCTGATGGAAATTTTTGAACCTTCAGGTCTCCATGAAGAATTGTCTGTGTAGATTCCACAGAAATGCACACTTTGGCGGTGATGTGTTCCACACTTAATCCTGGAGCCTCCAAAACACCTTTCTACACACGCTCAATCATATTGTTAGACTGGGTGGTGCATAGCCAACGTTCTGCCTTCTATGAACTCTTACACCAACGAATGTAAATTAGGCACATCCACGACACAATCAACGCATGTTTCAGTCAACTGACAAAGAATTTCAATTGATGTCACTCCACTAAAATGAAGAAAACAAATCATTACACGCTATTCTCTGAATAAAAATGTCTCCATTTTATCAATCAGAAACAGCAACACTCTCTTCCGCGACTTCTGTGAGCTGTACAATGCTGCCACTTTTTCACGTTTTCACAAGTCCAGTAAACTGATTACTTCTATTCGTTTCCAGTTTGGACAAAAGACATAGGGGGTTGTTATAACTTGAATGCTCCTCGTATTTAATTGCATTTATCGTCAATATTCTTCAATATTCTAGTTTTGGGTAGTACATAAATATACCTGGGAGCTAATTTCTTGATATGTGGGATACAGTATTTTCCACTAAAACAGTAAACAGTTAATACTTTAATTTGATTTTTACTACATATTTCTGCTTATTTTTGCAAATTCCAGATTTAAAAGTTAATTTATGCTTTAAATTAAATTAGAATTTAATAGATAACAGAAAACAACATTGTATTTTTATTTAAAACTTTGTTCGATTTCCTTAAATTGAAAAAAATTAAGGACTTATTGATTTAAAGAAATTATTTCGAAAGTATTAGACTCATTCGGAATTATTAGTAAAAATTAATTACAAGGTAACATAACTTACAAATAGAGAACGATTAGTGACATATAGTCATAAACTTGCCTATATGAAACCGTATGACCATCATGTTATGAAGCACTTGAACAGGAGAACATGCAGAACATTTGAACCACCATGTCTTCAGAAAGGATACAGCAGCAATAAACTCAGAGACATGATGACGATAACCAATGTGCAGAAATCGCCAACTAAGAAGAGGCACCTAAAAAAATTCACATTCCTTCAAATTAGAGTTTTATTGCTGGTTGTGTTGATGTACAAGTATATCCCTCGATTTTTATTTAAATTGTAGTTTTTCAAAACAAGCACATGGTTTTAGCTTGCGCTTAGAGTAGTATAGACTGAAGCAACAAAAATAAGCAGTTTCATATATTCTTAAGCTGCTACTGAAGTCTTCTGCCTTCTAAAATAGAGATTTCAATCATCCACGCACACAATCGTGCAACAGCCATTTCAGCCTAGTAAACGCACTTTACTCACACACAGTCATTTCAGTCACACACATGCAGCCAAATTATACACAAAACTCGCCAGTGAGGCATATGTAATCAGTACATTACAATACTGATGGGTACCTTATCCAATACTTGTGGAAACGATTCATCAATGTGTTCACAGTTCTAGGAACAATTTTGAAGAATGTTAGAAATTGGGATGTTCTGAAGTTTATTATTAGTTTTCAGCTTATATTTCCGGTTTGCACATTATCGTCTCTGTCGAAAAACTCTTCGAAAGCAACATTGCCGAGACGGTTGATGTACTCGTACTTAAAAGTCAAAATTAATTATCATCTCAATTTATTTTGTTTTAGGAAAATAAGTTCAAGATGCTGAAGACGCCTTTCGTAGGTAAGGTATCATTTAGCTCATGAATCATTTTTGCTGTTTTACGCTAATATTTTTCCTCTCTTAATACTCATAGGGTAGCCGACTGGTGAGGGTACCCGCTTGCTTGCTATGCGGAAAACCGGGTTTCGATCCCGATGCTGCCATGGTCTGTTTGTGCCAGACCATAAGCGGCTAGAAAAATGCCCAACAGTGCTACGCTGGACACGGCGTATCCCACACCTCAACCACACTCATCGGCAAGCTTCTACGAGCCTCCAGTTCAAGTTGAAGCGCAGAGGACGGAGATCTCACTTGAAGCATCACTACTACTCTTATGATCTTATTGGTAAGCACCATCACTACTCCTAAGATGCTGACATTGAGAATTTAAACCCAATGTATGTGCACTGTATACTCTATTGGAAATAAAGCTCATTTATTTTCGTTATTTATTTAATAATATCCCTTCGAAGGGTAAAGGACCAAAGTTGTACTGCATATTACAAGTATGGTCCCACTAGCACTTCATAGATCGTTAAAATTTCATTTCATTTCAACATTTTTTTCTGATGAAACCGATGATCTTTTCACATTTCTGACGCTCTTTTCTAGTAGTAAATCGTACAGGCCATTTTCAGTGTTAATGAGACCAATATATTTTTATTGATATTCTGCACCAATAGGTATGCCATTCATAGTGCGTTGAAAGTGTCGGTTATTTGTATCCACATGCATTACCGAACATTTATCGATATTGAAGCTCATTTGTTAGATTTCGGTACATCGTAGTAAACGGTTAAGGTGTTATTGGATAGGTGCTCTGTCGCTTTGAGTGAACGCTTTGTAACAGAATTTCCTGACTTCAATAATACATCAAGGTCGTTGACGTAGATGATGAAGTTTAGGGGGATTAAAACGCTCCCTTCGAGGACTCCCCATGTTACATTTGTCAAATTACAAACATTGATCATGAATCATCACTAGTTGAGTGCAACCAGTGAACCAGTTTCGTACCCATCGAGATTGGTTGTTTTGTATTCCAATCGCTTCTACTTTGGTCATTAGCCTTTCATGGAGAACTTTGTCAAAAACTTTTGGTAAATTTAGGTACATAAGGTCAGTAACTTTTGCACAGTTGTACACATAGGCCTATTTGGTTTCTTAAAAAAAACGCATATTTGTGAGACAGCTATGCTTGCCTCGAAACCGTGCTGGGTGTTAATGATCTGGTCCTTGCCTTAAAAATATTTTATTGTGCAGTCTTTGATACATCTTTCCATAGTGTCACTGGAGATGGATGTCGGACTAATTAGACGACAGTTATTGAGAACTTGTTTATTAATCTTTTCATGCATAGAAATGGCATTTGCCTGCTTCCAGTCCTCCGAAACAATATTAGTTGCGCCATCCATCAAAGATGTTTGATGAAAGCCCACTAATTTCATTAGCTATTTCTTCATATATCCGGTAACCAAAGCAGCAGGGACTCGTTGACTGAAATGGATTGAAGAAGCTGAGTTGTTTTTTAGGATACCACATCTGTCAGAATTTTTTAGAGGTTTTAGCTTCAGATTGTTAAGTTTTAGGTAAGTATTCACGAATGAGTATTGATGTAGAGTATTCCGAATTCTGGCTTTGATTTTGATGTACGTTATGGTTAAGCCATCAAAGTCGACCAGTGGTCTAATGGTATCTATTTTGAGTCGTCTGTCATGTACATATTTGTAAAAGCCTTTCGGGTTAGATTTTATTCAAGCTGAAACTGCAGTCTCTTTATTTCGCTTTGTTCATTTTATCGTTTGAATTAGTCTCCTATTTCAGAAAATGTTGACAAACGAATCCTGCCTTATTTGCTATTGGACACAAGAATTTATTGCGGTGACCCTAAACGTTGTCATATTTCCACCCAATTAGAAATCTGATGGTCATTACTATGAGTGGCATTTGTGCACATGAAAATAAACTTACTTCGACAGCAGTAATATGAAATACTATGAAATTTGCATAATATATGTGAATTTCATTCCTATTTGTCTATTAATTCATACTGAAAATATTTGATTTTGCAAAAAATATTTGCAAACATATTTTTTCTCAATATTGATTGTAGATTTGCAAAATACTCTCCAAGATAATGATCAAAATTAATTTCATGGAATATATATACATGAGATCTTGATTTTTTTACCACATTTTAAAAATATTAAGATGAACTATTAATATGCAGGACACTTTATAAATAGAAAAGCATTTTCTCTTGCAATGAACGTGAATTTTCAATTCAGTGTGCAGGGGTGAATCGTTTGCATGTACATATGATACTAGCGCACGTAACTTGTTGAAAATATCTCAATCTAAATATTTTTTATATACAAAATGCGGGAGAAAACTTCTCAATCAAGTTTTGATTTCTTAAGTTAAACACTTATTTAGACTGAACTAACCAATTTCCACGTTTCTTAACATTTATTGTCAAATTGTTGCAATCACAGGATAGAACATTTTCTAGAATAGAATAGAATACAATAGAATGAGGCTATAGGAACGAACCTTCTGGCCCATTTTTGGGTCGGATAATTACTTCGATAATTATTTATTTGTTTTACCCAAGTCCCATGCTGTATTTTTAGCCGCGTCAACCATGTCGGCAGCGGGATTCGAACCCGGGTCTTGCCGCTCGAAAGCAGATTCGCTCACCAGTCGACCAAGCTGGTGATAGTCGACCAAGGTGGTGATACACCAAGCTGGTGTTTTTTGTACACCTGATTGAGATGAAATTTTGTTTTGTTGATTATATCTATGAAAAGTAGAGACTATCTGATTTTGTGCTAGGCACAGCTGTAGATTTTATTTTTTTATTAAAGATTTCATTCTAACTCTAGCGCTAATACTCCTCAATGCCATGTCACTTGGATAATGAGCCGTGGAAGCCAGTTATAAACTTTTATTATTCTAATTTCATTTTACGGTTGGGCAATTTAAACTGTAGTAGATTATATATATTTTATGTACTACGTATTTCGTTAGCTGAAAAACATATTCGGTTTCTGCTGGTCCCAAACTTTCTTTAAAAAGTGAAATTGGTAAATTGAACAATCAAAATCAAATATCCCGACTAAAATCGAATGAAATTAAAAGTTTATTTGAGGAAAAATAAATTAACGAGCATGAATCAAGAAAATGAATCACCCACTTCAAAAAAATGTGTATAAAATGGATTCTGATACACCTCAAAACACAATAAATAGTCAACTGAAATGAAATGGCGAATGAGATTCGTGAGCTAGAAGCATAAGAAACATCTTTCCGGTATCCTGGTATGGTGTGCCGGTAGAAACAAGTCAGCAGAACTTGGTCGGTCTCAGCAACCTCAACTCCTTAAAACAAGTGTGACACGGGTGACACAGACCTAATTTTGCCAAGTTACAGCCAGCAGCTGAAGTTCTACACATCTCGTTTAACTTTGTGAAGATCCTTGACGGAAGGCTTGCTCCTCTCACTGAGTTGCAGGGCAGCAAATAGTTACTGTTCAAATTAGGAATTTACATCTTGATTTTTTCCATTAACAATATGTTTTTCATGGACTAATTCCAAAATTAACAATGCTATAATTTTCACTTCATACTCCATAGGCATTCATTCTTTTTTATAATGGTTTGCTAATCCACTTAAACATCAGGCACTGCATAGAGATGTAAAATTTGACAAGTGAGTCACACAGATTGCATGTCGCACAGTTAATTATTTAAAAAAAATACATTTTTGCGTATTTTTTAAAAAACAATACCAATTGCAGTTTGTACACCTTAACTGTGTTTTATGTACTCTAACTGTAAAATGGTGAAGAATGACGTGTCTTATAGATATAGAAGACATTCAACTGAAATCACAACATTTCTGCACTGACAAACAAGTTTTAGAGATCTGCTATGTACTAACATACTTCTTCTAGTTCAGTTTTTGAGGCGGATTTCAAATAAAATAACTGTTTTGCTCAATTATATCGGATACTGATATCTTAGTCGATGTATAACATATTTATACGAAATAACTTATTTGTAAATATCACACCCTCAAGTACAGCATCACTATATGCTGCAGTATACGTGTGTCATGTGACGCATTTGAACTATTTTCTAAGCTAAGCCCACGATCATTAGTAATCCATATTGTGATAAGTGTTTGGGTGAAACTTCAGTCTGTGAGTTGTTTGCTTTGATCACGAACAGCAAGTGGTAGAAAAAATGGTTATTAAAATATGAATTATCATGTTTCAGATCTATTAAAATGCGTGTTGAATTTGAACGTACCTATCTTCATATTTTTCGAATATTAGTATCATGCAACTTCGAGAACTACACGGGCAAAAAATCGTTTAACTCTAACATTTCACTCATAGGCAGTAACAACTGAAAGGTGAAATTGAAACTATGAAGCTAGTTATCTTGTAAATAATTTATGAATCTCCCAATAAATTAGGGTTCAGAAGTCATTGACGAAAACCTGAAACAATTCTTGCACCCTATAGGCAAAATACGAGAACTAATTCCTCCATTACACCTTTATTAAGAAACTCGATTTTTTAATATAAGTGTTTTAATATCAGTAAGTTTTAATTCCGACACATTATTGTTGAATTTCACAAGAATTGTACGAGAACTTCATTGACACTCACGTAAAATATGAATTGTAAACAAATAATATTAGACGCTAAACGAAAACAAAACAACACTTTAAAAACTACCTGATGGATGTCACGTTAGTTTATAATGCAGAATTGTAATATATATATCAATTCAAAGTTTGACATACATATGAAGTTCGAAAAAAGTCAACTTTTCCACTCACACTCGGTTGACATCAATTCAGAAGTTTTTTACTACGTGATTCCTGTACCATAAACTGTGACATTCAACTTTATGATTTCCGAGTAGCAAGTTTTTTAACACATTAAAGTGAACGTTGCCCTTGGTGAATCAAACAAGAAAGCAGACATCAGGAATCGAGAGGAATAGTTCATTCAATGAAAGTTAAGTTTGTATGGTGGGTCGGTTAAATAATGGTGCGTTATGATCTGTTCACTCATTATAATTACCAAAAAACTGCTGGTATTTCGATCAATTTTGGAAGATACGCCCAATGTATAGGTAATCCTCGAAAAATGAACTAAGATATAAAAATAGCCGAACAAAAA
>VCRD01001260.1:97992-108349 GCA_006783055.1 Trinorchestia longiramus
ATATATATATATACCATTTATATGGTATTTAATGGAATAGGTTTGGCCTGAAAAAATTCATTAGATATTATCAATTTGGTTCTGTAATTCTTTAAATTTATGCTGCTAGAACATCCATGGTCTAAAGAAAGTTCCATAAGTAGATATAAAATATATATATAGAAGCCAATATTACGTTATTAGTGAGACTGCCTGTCATTCATCCATAAGCTGTCACTTGGATAACATTGCAGTTTGAATGACTGAATAATCTCAGAATATAAAGCTCATAAAAACTGCCACAAAATCTCAAGTACTCTCATTCTTCCTGTTAGTACTGTAGGGTTCATTTCACCTAGTGGAAGGAGTCAATGACAGAAAACATGATGCAACACAGAACTCTTCGAAATTTTTTGGAAAAATTCGGCTAAAGATGTTTCAAATAGCTAAGAATAATCCATATGTGACACGAGAGGAGCTATAGAGTGAACTGAGCAGAAATGGAACGATTGTTTGCAAAACAACGATCAGGAATGAACTTCACAGGCAAGATCAAAAGTCATGCAGCCCTTGTAAGACTCCTTTATTGAAGAAGGCACATCTGAAATCAGGACTGTAATTTGCAAAAACACATTTGGGTGGAAAAATGATTTCTTTAAATGCACTGTATGGTTGGATGAGTGCAAAATTGAACTTTATGGCTGTTATAGTGTACTAATGTCTGGATAAAAGACGGTACTGCATATAACATGAATAACACCATTCCTACTGTGAAACATGGAAGAAAAACATTATAATATAGGTTTTCTCTATTTAATGGTGTAGGAACACTGGAATTGGTGGAAGAATGGATGGAACCCTATAAAAATAAATTTTGAAAGAAACTCAGTAGTGCAAATGGGATTCGTTAACAGATGGTGTTTTCAATAGGACAATGATTCGAAACACAGAGCTAAAGCAACTCACAAATTTTTTATGGATAGTAGTATTGATGTGTTGAAATAGCCTAACCAATTGCCAGACTTATACCTCATTGAAAATTTGTGGGGAATCCTGAAAAAAATAATTCATGCGTTGCGACCTTCAAACGTGGAAGAATTTAAGATTTTTATGAATCTAACAAAATCCTTCCAAAATGCTGCCTGAATCTAAAACAAATACACAAAAATCGTTTGGGAGCAGTGATTGCTGTTAAAAGTGGCCTCATTTAATATTTATGTATATTGTCAAATTGTCGAAATACTTTTTTCACCACCTACTTCAAGATATAACATATAAATAGTAAATACATGGAAAATGTTATTTTTGTCTTATATGAACATGTTTTTCTGTGTTTAAATTATTTTATTAAAGGTGTCACTGATTTGTATTTAATTAAAATGCTGGGAAATAAACTTTTTTCGTTGTGTTCAAATACTTTTTTACCTCACTGCATTCGTATGCACTAGGGTTCTTTTCAATTAACCTGGTGAATAAAGTTTTTATAACATAAACCAATTTATCTATCTTGAATTCTATAGAAACTCCTGATTTCAGATACGGTCTCAAAAAATAACTAGCATGTTTCTTTGTTATCGGTCTTTGACACCTATTGAGATTTTCCTATATAAACACTTCCAAGTAACTGGGAGTGTAATAAATATTTTCTTTTTATATCTGTCAACATCCTATGCTATGTCTTGCCAAGTGGAAAACAACATGTAACCGTAACCTGATCTCATACTACCAATATTTTTGCTTTCTTTGCAGCAGGAAACCGTGGTGTGTTGAAGAGTGAAGTTTGGAGCTAAAATACTACACAGGGCACGTTGCTCATGTGTTAATGCGTCAAATATGTTTTGCTATGCGTGTGGCAATTAAATTTTAAAATCCCAGGTTCGTTCTTAGAGAAAAATTCTGAAGAAAGCACTTGATTTGTATATAAGATGTCATACTGAAGAAGAGGATTAAACATTCGTGCTTTGTTGGCATGAGTGAATGGTTCAGGGGTAAGATGAAATTCATGCCCTTTATAGTTTCAATGGTGTTGTATGAGCAAACTATTAACTTAAATGATTGTTATTTTGTTTAATTAAAGTTACGGGTGTTTCATATAGGAACAAAAACAAAATAGAATATCAAAATGTGCATTCAGCCAAAAGCTAGTTCCTCATGGAGACGATTTTCTTATACACACCTGTCAAAGTTGCTGGAAAGAGATATATTCATATTCATCACATGAAGACTTCGAGGCACATACAGAACTGGTTTCTACATACACCTCTAAAGAGTTAGATGAGCCTCAGATGATTTAGCAAGATGAGCTAACTGATCTTGTTTGAGACCTAGGACTTTCGAAGGAGCGAGTAGAGGTTTTAGGATCAAAAACTTCATTAGAGGAATCTGTTAGCATAGTGTACCATAGTATCATTTAGCTATTACGAGATGCAAGATGGATTGTGTTTCCATCGAGATACACGAGGACTGATGAAAACAATTAGAACAACTCATGATCCTAAAAACTGGCGTCTATTTATAGATGCATCAAACTTCCGCGTATAAGCGGTCTTGTTGCAGAAAGAAAATCAAAAACCTTCCATTCCATTGACACATGCTCTGAGAACGAGGGAAAATTATGGATGGATGCAAAAAATACTCACTGCAATTGTGTAAATATGACCAGGTTAAGTGAAAGTTCCCTGATGACCTGAAACTCATATCTACATCGCTCGAGCTTCAAGGAGGAGAAACAAAATTTTGCTGTTTGTTGAGTTAACAGGACTGTAGAGTCAGAAAGCAACACTTAAAATCAATAAGCAAACTCAAAAAATGTTTTTGTTTCTCTAAAGAACAATGTGAAAGTTAAGCCTTTAGGTGACCTATTTGATGTTCTTCCTCTTCAGATCAAATTGGGCCTTATGAAAAATTTGTAAGGTCTTTGGACAAAACATCTTAAGTGCTTTTGCACTTAGGAGAAATTTTCAAATCTATCTAAGTGATGGCAAACTTAAAGCAGGGCTCTTTGTTGGTCTACAAATCAGGAAATTACTGCATGACACTGCCTTTGAGAAAAACTGAATATGAAAGAGAACTCTGTGTGAAAATCATTCACGTCTGTTGTCCAGGGTTTTCTGGGGAATCACAACTAGGAAAACAACATCAGCACTTACAAGATCTATCACCAGCTTGGTCGACTGGTGAGCAAATCTGCTTGCGAACGGGAAGACCCGGGTTCGAATCCCGCTGCCGACATGGTTGATGCGGCTAGAAATACGGGATGGAACTTGGGTAAACAACCGAATAATTATCGAAGTACTTATCCTATCCAAGAATGGGCCCGAAGGTTCGTTCCTACAGCCACATTCTATTCTATCTCAAAACTTTGAAAATCTTGTCTGTTCAATGTCTTTGAAGATCCATTTCTTGCAGTCTTATCTCGAATTCTTTCCCGAGAACGCAAGAGCTATTAGTAATTAGGAAGGGGAGAAATTTTACCATGATATTTGGACCATAGAAGAGAGGAACTAGTGCAGCTGGGACCCAGCAATGGTGGTTGATTACCGCTGGCAGTTTCATAAGGAAGGAACATCAACTCATATAAAACAAAAATGAAACTCTTGTAAGTGTAAATGATCTCTACATGTCTTTTCTTCTCATGTGTTTCAATATCATCACATTTCTTAATTAATATTCAATGATCTATAAATTTGATGTTTTTAATATTTGTATCTGTTCTCCAATAAATAATTGATGATTTTAACCCGCAATTTATTAACCGAAACACGTTTGTTTTTGTTTCTTATCTATGCATTTTCATTGAAATTTGAAATACATTAATCAAAAATTTAATAAAAAGTGTACATGCTGCAGATTATTTGCAGTCATATTTGAATTCAGCACCAAAAATTTGTTAACAAAATTTACTATAACAATGTTATTAAAAAATTCATTGTATTGCATAGTGTTATTAATAATTCTACTTCGGAACCAAAATTCTTCTTAACATACAGGATGGGCGGAAAAAACTGAACACACCTTTAATCAAAAATCTTGACTGTTTGGAAACTCTTATGCTGCCTTGCCGCATGTCATCCGGAAGCTTGTCAATTTGATCTTGAAAATAAAGGGTTGTTATCGGTGTTGTACTGTATAATGACTTCACAGCGAAGTAAAAGAGTGGAGGTGTGTGCACTTCTTCGTGACAGAATCAGAGTGAGTAAGATCGCAAATCTGGTTGGGGTGTCCCATACAATGTCTACGCGATCAGATATGCCGGCAGTGGTTGAAAGAGTGTTGTGGATCGAGACAGCTTACAAGATGGCATTCAAAGCAGCTTTTAGACGTCTATGAGTCAACACACCAGGAGGCTCGTGGTTGGAACGGCCACAGTTGGACGAGTAGCCGTAAAGCTGGGAGGCAAGTCACTTGTCCTTGCTGAGATGCCACTGCTCACGCCAGCCATCCGTACCAAGCATTTTGAACGTTGCCAGAGGTTCATGAATGATCTCAAGTCTGTTCCACCTGGTCGGGTAACTACCTGGTCGGGTGATCATCTTCTTAGATAAGAAAACTTGGACAGTCGACCCGGTGAGAAACATTGATGCTCGCACATTGAAGCCAAGGCCTGTCTCGTTCGCCAGCCTAACATCAACGCCGACAAAGCATCCATTGACCGGGAGTGGATGGCGACTAACGCAGACTACGTTGTCAAGATCTGCAAAACCTTCAGGGACCCTCTCGAGGCCATCATCGCTGCGGATGGCGGTTCTATTGAACAAAATTGAAGATTAGACCGATCTTTTTATTGCCTGAAAATTTTGCTAACTTTTGTCAAGGAGTTTATGAGGTACCTAGGGTATAATTTAGATTTAGGGTCTGTTCAGATTTAAGATTTTTCGGCCCACCCAGTATGTTTTCAGCGTTGAGGTTCGACACTGAGTAAGTGCCGAGATTAGAGTCTCACCTAAAGTACGACTTTAATCTCATTCCTGAAGGCGTTCCTTGAAAATCTGGGATTTTTTGGCTTAACTTACTAAAGCTTGTTGACTGTCAATAATGGAGAAGAACATGGGATGCTGCAATACGATGCTCCTACACGTGTACGTATTAGGCTGCTGGAACCAATAAGCTATTAGTTTTTGAAGGACAAAAATATTCTTCTTACAACATAGATCTATTGCTTTCAACTAATTCATTAAAAATTGTGAAGATACATCGTGAGGTAGCTGCTCTCAAAGAGAAGTATTGCAAAAGCCGATCGAAATGGTAGCTTAACCAACTGTGAACCTTTTTCATGGAAACAATCAAAAACTGTCACCGCTGAACTGCTCACATGAAAACGAAAGACAGCTATGTTTTAAAAATTAAGTACCATCTTCAATTTCGTTTTTCTTTAAATTTCTGAAATCAAAATCGCGGGTAATTTGCTACTTTCATTAATATCTAAATCCTGAAGCGCACAGTATTTTTTTCTGATTTGTGCATTACTTGAGCTTAGAAGAGCCCATTAGGCTGAGGTCAATCTTTTCCATTAAGCGCAATGAACCGGTGTTGCAATTCTAGCCGAGTTTCTTGCATAATCCTGTTAGTTGGGTTTGCTGCTTCTACGCGCCAAGCAGGATCGTATTACGGAAATTGTCAATTTTCCTCGAGCCTACCCTAGCACTAGTGCTTTGAAGAGCAGACTTCAAAGTACTTTCTTGTAGTAAAGATTTTTTTTTCGTTTAAAATTTTAAATGACCATTATATTGTGTTAAGCCACTCATTGTACGGTAGATCAGTTTGTGAATAAGCTGTGATACTTAGTACATTTTTAATGTAGCTCGTAGATCCCAGCTGAAAGTTCTTGTTATAATTTTAGCTGAATTGAAGCTGTATCGAGTTACAACCGTGAAAATAATAATTATTCAGTACCACAAGCGTAAGGAATAAGCTTGAATGAGCTTTAGCGGACCATCCATACTAATCGTGAATAGCAGCAACGCTGAAAAATAGGGTACAATTGGGTTCAATGTCGACCTCCGAATTTTGAAACCACCGTCAATCTAAACGATCTTATTTTTATAAGAAGAATGTCTCCCCCTTCAAATAGAAATCGGATAGCGTTTCATTTTTTTCATTTTTTTGTGTAATACATTTATACATTTAATGAAGTTGGTTTCACTACTCGTTCGGAGAATTTTAATCAAAGACAGTGAATGAACTGAGATTAAAAGTCTTTATGATTTGTGCATATTAAGGAATTTTCCAACACTCATTTAATATGCTCTTCAAACAGGACAAAATAAGCATGACTCATGATTGTAAACTGTTTAGTTTAGCATTCAGAAGTGTTTTTCACAAACTATAATAGCACAAAATTGAAGTTTCTATAGATTGAATTTACTTCGATCGTCTTATCCATGAAGAATTGGCCAACTTAGATAGTTGATGGACCCATGGTTTTTGAAGGAGTCTCCAGTAAAAATTTTTATGAAATAACTGCCATGAACTAATTTAGATTCCTTCAAACTATATCCCTGGGAAATTACTAATTGAACTGCTTCCAAATAAATGAATAGCTGAATGTTATATATTTTTTGTAATTCATATAGTCAAGTCGTATTTGTATGTATAATGTGTTATTCTAATTAGGAAGTTGTGTTATTATCTTTATGTTCAAATTCCGCACAACGATCGTCATTGGGTCAGCAATTGCTGTCTACAGCTTATCTGAAAAGCTCGATGATTGTTATAAGGATGACAGCCACTGATACGAGCGCATGATATTATTATACACTGATATATTAAATATTGTAGGGAAAGTATTAATTTTTTAATACACATTTCCTTTTTTTCATTTTGACAAACTTTTCTAATCTCAGAGCTTTGACGGTATGCTCTGAATAAGCCGGTTTCATTATTGAATGTGTATTAAGGAAAAATATAAAAATAGTGGCCAATCTATCTTGTTTTATTCATCATCTAGTTGTGCGGTCAGTGAATTAAATTTCCTCCGGTTTTATTTTAAACCAACTACGCGGAAGAAATGAGGTAACATTTTGCTTTCGAACTTCATTGGAAAAACAAAAAACTTGCGGAATATGTATGATAAAATGAACGTAAATGGAATAAACGTACACTTTGCGAAATTTTACTGGACAGCTGTTTCGTTTCATGAATGTCAAGTACCTATTTCTCTACAATTATGCAATTATTTTATTTCTATTTCATGAGAGTTGAAGTGATTAACCTTGCGTTTAGTCATAAAATTAAATCGCAATAATACTAAAAAAATGCTCACAATTCCTCGCTTATTAAAGAAGCGGCAAACCTTTCCCTTTGCTCCTAGAATCTGAGAACTTTCAATTTTCGATTGCATTGCGTGGGAGACGTGTGACGTGCTGATCCTTTAAGGATTTTAATTTTGTTCAAGCGATTATCGAGATCTGTTCAAGATACCTGAACTGCATTGGTTTATAGCGATAAGTCGTTCATCTAAAAGCCTATTCATCTAATTTAGTAGAAAACCCGTGGGTATACGTTTATGTTGGTGTTATAAGTAAATTTCGGAGGATTGAATTATGTCAAAATAATTTATCCTCTTGAAACGGTTTCGTAGCGAAAATATTCCTTATTTTTTCATGTTTTCTGAACTAAGGTTAGAGTGTCACCTTAGTATGGAAAGCAGAACATTTTCACTCACTGATGTGCAGAAGTATGTTAAGAGATTTTTTATTAAGGAGTAGAATTGCTTAAAGAATAATAATCCGATGATTCCTTGTTGTTTATTTTGTCAACGATTGATACTTTAATCAGTACACTCATTTCAGTCAAGGGTGCATCATATGATAAAATTCATTTTTTATTAGTGAACGGAGCTACAGACATGTTTTGCAGGTATGTATTAGGTTTTCCGGAAAGTTCTGAGCTATCCAAAAGTACATGATTACAATGTCATTTAACAAACTGACAATGCATTTAATTAGTCCTAAATTTAATTGTAACAATAGCATGATAATATGTTTTCCCTATTTAGGGCTAAATATAAATATATTTTCATTTCACATACACAGTAGGACAATTGAAATGGATGAAGAGAAATTGTATACTATATAAAGTGGTTATGTTGTGTTTCTTTAGAAAAGGTGAAAACGTTGTAAAGACTTGCAAACACCTTTGCAAGGTGTATGGAGATGATGCTGTGCGTCAATCGACAGTTTGAAAATGGTTTGCCCAATTCAAACCTGGAAACTTTTGCTTGCAACATGACATCTGAGTGGGAGACCGTTAAAATTGGATAAGAATGTTTTGAAAACATAAATTGGAGAAAAACTGGGCATTACAACTAGAGAACCTGCAGAAGATTTCAACATTTCTAAAAGAACAGTTCATGCATACCAAGTGTCTTTGGGATACACTTCCCTCTATAATGTTTGGGCCCCTCACAAACTCACTGAAAATATTGCTTACACAGGTAGTCTATTTGTGATGTGCTTTTAAAGTGAAATAAATCTACTCCATTTTTGAAAACACTTGTCACAGGAGATAAAAAAATGAATTGTTTAGGAAAACGTAGTGCAAAAAAGATTCTGATGCCTGCTAATGATTTCCCCAGACTGCAACCTAAAATAAACAATCATGTCAAGAAAGCCATGCCTTGTGTTTGATGGGATTTCAAAGGCATTATTTACTTTGAGGTTCTTGCACAGAACCAAGTCGTTAATTCGGATGTGTACTGTCATCAGCTAACAAATTTTAATATTATAATGACATAAATATCAAATTAAGACCAGAGTTTACAAACAGGAAAGAGGTGGTGTTTCAACAAAATAATGCTCGCCCACAGGTATTTTAGCTATACGAACACGGTTACATGAACTTGACTGGGATGTCTTACATACCTCACCCACCATATTCACCTAACATTGCTCCATCCGACTACCACTTGTTTCTGTCTCTGCAAAACTCATTTCAAGGCAAACTATTTAATAACATAGAGAGTGATAAACTACACGTGAAAAACTTTTTTGCACCAAAACCAACAAAATTTTATGCTGATGGTATATTAAAGTTACCAGATAGATGGACAAAGGTCATCAAGAGTATTGGAAATTATTTTAATGATGAAATTTTATTAGAATGACATTATTTTTATTCTTTAGTTGCTTATGAAAATGCTTAGAATTTTTTGGACAACCAATATATAAACTTTGTTTGCAATTTTTGACGATAAAACTTTCAGCAGAGAAATAATTAGATATCCAATGAAATTTTTATACCAGTAATTTTTTTTAACAAAAAGCGCATGAGTGTGCTGGAAAGAACTTAGTTGGTAATACATAGACAACAAACTAGCGATACATTTTATTCATTCATGATAATTTTTCAAGAGCTATGTATGAAACTTCTATGATTAACAACCTCCGCAACTAAAATTTAATACGGTATTTAATAGATTTTTAGATTTTTGAATTTGGAAACCTAGCTAAACATCTGGCCAAAATTTACAAGGCTGTAGATATAATTTTCAATTCATTACCTATTCTTCAGTGCTGTGTTCTGCATAGAGTTGAACGTAATCTTTGTTGATGCATAAAAGGGCTATGTAATTCAGTGGCGAGTAGGCTGAAAATTTACATCTCCACTTAAATATTATTTTTCCGGACCCAATGTTAAATCCATATTAACAATGAGCTAGACTCGGGAAAAAAAATTAATGATAGAATATATTATTATCAAAATTTTGGAATAAGTGATTCGTTTCACACGTTTACCATCGAAGTCATTTCAGTTTCTTCAGTTTTGATATTATTTTGGCCAAAATGTACCGTGACACATAACTAATTTGAATTCCAAAAATTAGAGTTAGTCAGTATTAGTTACTTTTTTCAACAGGTGTAACCAGAGAAAACAGTCGATGAAAATAATCAGTTTCTAAACCATTGTTATCGTTCAGTGTGAACAACAAAAAAAGCAATCGTCATTCTTCAGAACATTTCTACGTGAACACACGAATCGAACAATTCTAATCAATGAGTTCTCTTCGGTATCATTCTTCAATTGCCTAAATAAAATATTCAGAAACATGCAAACGTTTGAAGTACAGTACCGTCCATATTTAAGGAACAAGTATTATAAATAAACATTGAAATCTTAAAAACTCGAGAATAATTTTTTTTAAATTTTAATTGAATGTAGACATAACGTAACTAAAGTATTTGGCAAATTTCAGTTTACTTGAAATAATACAATGAAAGGTATTGATGATTTTATTAACTTTAGGTGTCTAAAATTAGGGAACATAATAGCAAAAAGATTGGTCCTTCTAAGTAAAGACAGAGATAAAGAAAATAAACATCACTTATCACTGCAGCAATTGTACCTATGGCCAAACGAATGAATGTGGATGCAGCTGTTA
>VCRD01001260.1:135094-148515 GCA_006783055.1 Trinorchestia longiramus
TATATATATATATATATTTATATTTATATACCGTGTGGAATTCTTACTATAAAGGACGCAATCCGATGATTTTAACCGTTAAACTGGTGATTAAATTCGGAATGGGTAGTGGTAAAACACATTAGACTTGTTTCTTGAATATAAGAGAAACAATCTTAGGATACTTAAACAAATGTGAGTTTTATTGTTTATAGCATCGTGATGTTTTAAGTTTAACTTCTTTCCCATTTCATCACTGAGGATTTAATTTTATTATTCACAAACATTAGCTGTACACATGTTCTCTTTTATGATATTTGGTTCTTATTTACTTGTTACTGATATGAGAGCAGCATAGACATTATGCATTAGTATATAACGTATGTTATGGGTCTGCTAAAGGTGATGCAACTAAATTGTGTAATTTTAGTGAAATTTAGGCACCATGCACACGATAAACTTACATAATCTCAACTTCAATCTAGGAAATAGGGGGAAAAGACAGTGGATAATGGGCGAAATATTAAATTAAATGGCTTGTGATGACTTCATTTTGATTACGCAGGGGTTAGAGTAAGAAATTGTGTATATAACTAGTGAAAATGCATATATAAAAAGGTTTCGATTCTTTTGTCTCATTGCCAGAAGCCACACATTGTTTTTTGAATCAATTCATATAACTTCTAAGTTTCATGCAGTGAAATCGTTAGGCATTCTTCAAGCTAAATCTGCTATAGGTCTTTCGAAGCTAAGCATCGAAATTATCGGCTGCAAACATTTATCATAAACTGTCGCCATAGATGTCCAATCATATTTGAGTTTGGCAATTATGAGGGTCAGTATGTATCTGGTGTTCTTGGTCAGTTATATTCATTCCTTGTCAATGTTTCACACCACGAAGTCTATGCAAGGGCTCATTTATCTTGGCAAATATAATAAATGTATGGCATGAATATACATATGAACGATCTCACTAACTTGATTACTCAAGGCATCATACAAATCGTTGATGTCGGTTCTACCATGCCCGAGAACTGTGTAAAACTGCTGAAAGTATCGTGAATAAATTTTATCCTCAACTCATGTTTCATATAATAAATCCAGGTTTCATAGCTTCTTTTGACTACCTTCTGATGGAAACGAGCCCTGAATTGGGAGCAAACAAAAACATCTAATGATGAGAGCGTGTTTCAGGATCCCATTTACTTACCTGTAAATTCTCAAGTATTCTACTGCAGTTCAACCTTTCAAGGGTTATTTTTAAGGTCACTAGTAAAGTATTTCCTATTTCAATAACTGATGATCTTCAATGATATTTGTGTTATGAAGCTCATAAAGGAGAGCATTTTGATGAACATTGATTGAAGTGTTGGTTAAATTAATTCTACCACTGTTTCAAATTATGCTAATCCTTCGGCGATTCGTGACACTGGCTTTTACGTAGTTTGCGAAAGAGGTAAGTGTTATTATTTCTTTCTTATGTTATACGCATAGTGGGCCTCGTCTTCGATTTTTTGGCCTTTTACCATTCAAATAGTTAATTTTTTATCACAATAACTGAAGCTACCGTTCAAGTTCGTCCGCTGTATTTTCAAAGTGATGCATCAACTATGAAAATATAAGAATAAATATTGTTCATGACGAAAGCAATTTTTTTATGATCCTAAAATCTGTTTTTCCATAAAACTAGTAGAAAAATTTGAAACAACAGAGGTGCAAGAGTTTTAAAATATAATAGATTTCTATTTTATTCGTTTTAGTACAATCACTTTGAATCTTTACAAAATGTATGTGTTTAAATTATATCCGTAAATTAAATGAATGAAATATGATAAAATTAATATGTATTACGCAATCTCACCTATACAAGTTAATACATTTATTTATTGTTCGACACTCATCTAGAAGATGGCAAAGTTAAAACGACAAAGAGAAATCCATTGTTACAAATTCCAAGTGTATTTCAAGAGATCGGAACTGGAGCTCTGTAAATAACGGATGATAATCGTAGAACAACTTTTTAAAATAACGGATGCAATTTTTACATGGACAGGTAATTGAAGGTTAAATGTCCTAATATGATAATGGTGCTATCTGATTCTCGTTGTCATCGCAAGTCTCTATTGTTACTACTAAATGAAGTTGTTCTATCAGTAATGGTACAAACTGTCTGAATCAATTAGCACGTTCAGTAAGTGAATTAAGGTTTATGACAACTGGTCTAATGAACATTGAACATGCAAACAAGCAGCAGCTGCACTCGTTTGTCTGCCTAGAGTTGTAGTTGAAATATGCTACAGTAGGTCAAACCGCGGAAAGTGAAATTCAATTCCAGTTCAATCACTTTCACTTCAATATTGGCCTATTGCTAGCCAGCTGCGCAATGTGTACACATGTTTAAAGAGGTGCTGCAATTTCAATGGAGAGTGAGAATTATTCAATCATTGATTATGAATTCAACAGAATGGAAATGCAGTTGGATAAATTCGATAACATTGTTCACCCAAGATCGTATACAACAAATATTTTATATTCGTTGACTCAAACAAAACAAGCATACATGTAATTGATTTTCTTTATATAAATGATTAAAATTTAACAAAATTCTAAAAACATGATATCGTTCTATAATATACTTCATCATTTCACGGTTAAACTCAGTCAGCAGCAGCCAGAGTTCATCCAGTGGGTGAAACTTTCCTCCAATTAAAGCAAGATGCATATTTGATAGTGCCGATTTTGTAAAAACAACTACGTTTGTCCAGTCAAGATAGCTAACGAGGTATTCAAGTATCATTAATTAATCTAAATTTCACTCAGAAAATCATGGTCGAATGCATCTTGGATAAGTTCATAATCATGCTGCCCATGCTGTATTTCCGTGTTCATCGTTTCGTAACCTTGTCGCAACCCTTGAACCGTCTAAGAGAATGAATATAATGTACAAGCTACTGGTATAATACACAAAGTATCTCCATTTCTGTATCTCTCTATCTGTGTGTCCGTCCCATTTCTTCAAATCTATTACCGAAGAAAAATTATTGAACTGAAATTAGAATCCAACGTAAATAACTACTTTGGTTTTTTTTCGCGATTCTGATATTAAATCTGTTTTTAAATGAATTTATGTGTAAAACTGAACAATAGATTTTATTCCATTGATTCATAATTTTATCACTTTTAAACCTTGAAACTTCCAAGGGTTCTATGTAGTATACGCATATCGAACACAGTGGATAGAAGATGAATTTTGAAACAGAAATTCCAATTTTACGAATGCTGGGCAAAACTAAGAACCTGTTACTAACTACTGATGCAGGTAATATCAAAAACCAGCAAGTTTAGCGAAAAATAATGAAAAGTTTTGTAGACAAAAAAGTGTCTGCAATCAAGTTTTTGTTTCAGTGCGTGTTATATTATTGAAAAAATCTATTTGTGGACGAAGGGTACGTTTTGCAGCTACCCTGTCATACCTGCTTGAAATGTATTTAGTTGTAATATAATTTACAACTCATGACTGATTTATAATCAGTCATGATCGATAATCAACAGTATACAAGGTAATTTTCAACGTTCTTGCAAGTAGATTTCCATGTTATTCACTGTTTAAGTCTCAAATTAATCAGATTTTCTCCGTTGGTATACCTGGCATGACTGTGAGAATTATCATCTCTTGGCATCGAATATACAATATTAGTAGAATTTTAGCCCGTTCAGAATAAAAAATCATTTTGTAACTCATTCGGTTAATTCTGCTTACTTCATTGTCTACAGTTATTATTTCCACTCGGGGAATCAGAAGAAATTGTACATTTTCTGAAAATGCCGGCATATGAAGGCATGCTGTACGTAAGTTGCATTGCAAGCAAAATTATTGCTACGTGTGAAATTTCAGATCCAATACAAAAGTGTGAAAAGTTCAACAGACAACAGATAAAACTCCGCAAACTTACATTAGATAATTCGCTTCAGTATGCACAGCACATTTTTCGTCATTTAGGTTCAAACAATGTTTGCAAAATGTTTTTGAAATTTATGAACATTTCTTTGCTTCAACATGTGAATTAGAATATTCTAACATTTTAGTCATTGTTGCTAGCTGATCGCCATATAAACAAAGCTCGCCATTCTATGTGTCTATGAACCAACAGACAAAAATTGTACCTTAGCAAGAAAAATACAGCATTGCTCTACGTACTGTAGAGAAGCAATCTCTACAATTTCTTCTCGTGTTTTAAAGACGTTTTGAATGTTTTTTCTTAACAAGAAAGAATGGAAAAATTTGTGACTAATAAATAATTTGAACTAATTTGTGACATTTCTGCAATGGTTATTTTGATGGTGCTAGTTTTCCTAATTTCACTGCGCTGATGTTAACATCATTATATAAATAACATCAGGATCAGAGAAATATCATGATAAGGGTTTTTCATAATATTCTTATTCCACAATTTGTTTGGTCTTATGGAAGGTTTAGAATAATACCATGTCCTTTTCACTTGCAGAGTGTTTGACAGACCTACTGATAAAGGCAAACTGAGAGAAAAGAGACTGATCGATGATGATGAAGAATTAAAAGAAATTACTGAAATTCGAGACCGCGAAGCTTCCAACAATAAAGAAAATTGAATCTCTCTGCCTGGGCATTACCGATGCGAAACAAAGACGTTAAACCTAGTTGCAACAGCAGATCTATAGATGAGTTTTGGAGATGCAAAGCTTAAAAAGAAATCTTGATTTGTGTTTGCTCACGCCCAAACAATATTAAAGATGCAATTGAGGAGCACAGTAGCTGCAGACAAATTAACAATAGAACATTGTTCCTCTCCAAAGAATCGGAGCTCTGTACGTAAATTGCGTTGTGCTTAATTCAAATTCCGTTATCAGGAAACAAGAACTTGCACCACAGTGCATGCGCAATGATATCAGCGTAGGTACTTCAGTTCGATGGACGTTTCATTTGTAAAAATATGCATTGGTCACAGAATATGTGTCCCAAATAGAGGTGGTAGAGATATCTGCTTTCGCGAACATCTCCATCGTTTTCCAGATCTTCATCTGGATCCGCATTGTCAAATACGGGTACCATGCGGATGTCGTAAATCATGCATTATTAGAGTAAAAAGGCAATATTTCTTTTCAGTTAGTAGATAATTGATAATAATCAACTGAATAGTTACTAGTATTCAATAATTACGTTTCATAGTGTTTGTATGATGCACAGGATTACGATGAAAACTCGTGCAAGAGATACAATGGATGCAACAGGAGTGAACCTGTAATGCGATACTGAAGAATGTTGCCAAAAAGATATTACCCAAGAAACAACTGCAATAATTGACCAAAATCAAAGAATAAAACGCATGCAGATTTCAGAAGATCCTTTTCTCTGGTGGCGCACGTAGGCTCAGTCGTGTCCTTCCCTTGCGACACTTGCTATGTAAGACATAGTTAGCCTGTCTCTCTAGCAGTGTAGCCTTCAATCACCTATTTAGTGGAGCTGGCATCATCTATGCTGAGAACAAATCCAAGTGAGCTCCTGAGCGACCACAGAATTTTTCGTTTTTGAAATAGAACGGGCCTTTAATGAGCTACATGTATTAAATAAAAATAGCAGCCTTTTTCGGTGGCTGGGGAAAAATGTTTGGGGGAGGGGTGCGTTTGAGTTGGGTCTTCATCCCACCTTTAAGTATCGCAGATGATTAAATCACTCAATACTATTACTTCTAAATTTAAGCTATTTATGTAGTTTTTTCCTTGCTTAATTTCACTTATGAGCTCACTAAATTACTGAAGTACTTCATTCATTAGTTCCATTGATCAAAGATATCATTACTTCTGACATTATAGCTATTTTCATTCATTATCTGTGGTTGAAACACATTTTTCAAAGCTCGATATAAAAAGGCTCGGGACATCTGCATCTGCATTAACAGATATTAAAATTCAAAATTCGCAACTGCATTTGCATCAGTACCAACGATTAGATATTCTAAAGAAGCATGACATGGAAGCATTCATTGGCATTTATTGCTAAGTATAACAGCGTGCATTAGCAGATTATCTGCCTTAGATTATTTTCCTGCTTGTCGATCTACTATAGCTGCAAATATTGATTGAATAAAATCTTGTTTTGCTGCTCTATTCAGTCGTGAAACCTACGCATTGGCTGCTGCCTTTCTTCGTCATATCAAATCTTTTCACCGGCTGCTTCCAGTATGAGCTCTCAAAATTCAGTAAACGTTAAACAACATTACTTTCGTCGTAATTGGGAAATTTCGTATCTGTTTCATCCCAAATGGACAATTATGTATTTCTTTGTATGCTCCGCAAATGGAAGCAAGCGTTTCTTTGGGTCCCAAATAATACTCGATCATTGAACAGAGTTTCAATTACAGCAAACACAACATGTTTACTTCATACAATAATGGGAATCAGTTGTTTCAAACTGAATAAAAACTTTTTGCAAAATATTTGCTTTAGAACAATTATTTTTTTTCAGAGCCTAAACATCAAATCAGAACATTGAAATAGTGCACCATACACAATCAGTACAACTTACCTACTTGCCGGTAAAAGCTTCGGTACGATGTTTGTGCAACCGTTTGTTCCATTTTCTACAATTCACTAGTATATTTTTCCAGTACACTGCACATCGCCTTTGTGTACATGACACCAGGTAATAGTTTATGCCATCAGATCTATTAGTTCAAGCCGCTCGTTTTGTGGTTAACAAGTTTTTCGTTATTAGTTTTACGAACTAAAAGTTAGCCAAGTTACAGGGTGGGCCCAAAAAACTGAACACATCTTTTATTAAAAATCTTCATTGTTTGGCAACTATTTTTTTGCCTTGTGGCATATCCTCTGTAAGCCTGTTAATTTGACCTTGAAGATAAAGTTTTGTTATTGTTGCATACAGTAAAATGGCTTTATAGCGAGATAAACGAGTAGAGGTCTCTGCACTTCTTCTTGCGGGAATCAAAGTGAGTGAGGTCGCAAATATGGTGAGGGTCTCCCGTACAACCGTTTACGCGATCAGACGTGTTGACAGTGAAAAAAAAGAGTGTTGTGGAGTGAAATAGCTGGTGAAATGCCATTCAAAGCAGTCCCTTGACGTACATGCACCAACACGCCAGGAAACTCGTGGTTGGAGCGGCCACAGTTGAACGAGCATTCGCAGAGCCGGGACGCAAGTCCCTTGTTATTGTTGAAAGGCCGCTGCTCAGGCCAATCATCTGCGCCGAGCGTCTAGAACGTTGTCAGAGGCTCATGAATAATCTCAAGTCTGCTCCACCTGGTCGGGTGATCATGTTCTCAAATGAGACGACCTGGACAGTCGACTCGGTGAGAAACATTGAAACCTGTACATTGAGGAAAAGGCCTACCGCGTTTGCTACCCAAATAACACCGCCCTTAAAGCATCCGTTGACCGGGAGTGGATTACCATGTACACGGACTTGTTGTCAAGACCTGCAAAACCTTTTGGCACCCTCATGACGCCATCATTGCTGCGGGTGGCGATTATATTGAATATAATTGAAGATTAGACCGGTATTTTTATTGCCTGGAAATTTTGCTCACTTTGGTCAATGAATTTATGAGCAGAATTTAGATTTAGGATTGATTCAGTTTTTTTTTCAGCCCACCTGGTATATTCATGACTGACCAATAATAATACAATTCTTAAGCTGCAACAACTGCTAAGTTTCCAACATGAGAAAATAAGTTCATCTAACCATTTTTTTTCACCAAAGCCATGACATATGAAACATCATACAGTCACACGTGTGCGTCCACACGACCTATGCCATACAATTTTAAGGCAGAATGCTGGATTCCCGAATTTTTATTTCATGTTTTGCTTTACTTTTATTTTTTTGTGCAGGAGAAACTCTGTAGTAGTTACTACCACGGTTGCTGTGATGTTGAAGTTGAATATGACATAGATGATGGATTCGTCCGACCGGTGGTCTTAGGTTCCTCCATCTGTTTTCTTCATCTCTTTATCAGACATTAGAGGAAAACGTTCAGTACGATTCGCTCTGACTGTTTCAAAAGCACGGAAAGCTTTCTAAGCCAACTCTGTCAGAAACTGATGACTGGGGAAGAAGTTTCCAAAGAAAAATGAGGGAGATTCATGCTTTTTTTAGAGGTTAAAGCATCGTATTCACTACATGAGATCCCAAAGGACGTGTTCTACTCCTATCTTTGATCCAGTAAAATTCATAATTATTAGGAAAAACGTCCAAGCCACGCAATATCGACTCTTTGTAGCCGAATCTCACTAGTTTGTTGCTTATGAACTGTCTAGCGCGGTGAAACCCTCTGTAGGGAACCATAGATTCTTTAATGAATAGGAATTCGTCATCAATTCCAGACTGTTGCCACTGTGTTTTCAGCATCTCAAAGAAGGGTAACATTTTCATTACTTTAGACTGTAAGAGATTCGATTACTAAAAACATGCAGAAATTGTTAAATCAGTTCGAACCTGTCTGTGCTCATTGCTTAGTAGAAAATGGGTGCTTCCAAAAAGAAGTTAGTGAACAAATAATCGTCGTCCAAGGTTAGTTTTAGGGAGCCACTTATTAAGCATAGTCTTAAGAAAAAGAACATCTCTTTAGCGTCGACGAGAAACATCTAATTCATTTTATCTCTCATAACTTAAAATTCGTTTACTTAGAAAACGTTTTTTACCATTGTGCTGGAAAGGTCATCTTGTTTGTGCAGCAGTGTAGTCGGTTCAAAAAACACATTGACATTTTTATAGCATCTTTTGATTGCACCGATCTCAAGATCATCGCTGTCAAGCGCTGGGTCTTGTTCGTGAATCTCTATATCGCCAACCACTTTCTCTGCGCCATTATACTGGTCCTAATTGCCATCATCGTTTCTTTCTCGCTGACAGTATTTTTTACAGTAGCTTTAGACACTACAACGAGATCTGAGTTTTTATTGACACTCTCCTCGATGTTATCTCTAGCGTTTTAAGAAACCGAAAAATAAAAACATCTCTCCTACGGTTTGAACAACAAAATTTAATGATGATTGAGAGGCAACGATTTTCTAAGTCAATCTACCCACTTTAACTTTAACCACACTTTGACTTTATAAGCTCTTTAGACGCAACAAATCATTTACAATCATATGAATAAAGAATTTTGAAAACTTGCTTGAGACATTTACCAGCAATGCGATCTGTAATTCTAATTACAGATAGTTACTGAACATTAATAGAATATATCAATACAATTATAAAACGTTAACAGAGTTTGACTTAGAAATACCCACTCGATTTACTTTTGGTATCTAATGTATGCTAAAATGTATAATTTACGATTTCTTCATAATTGTACTTACTAGTGGAAAATAGGAGTATCCCTTTCTGCACATGGGCATGTGCTCTTAACAGTTTTTTAACCTTGAAAGGAATGATGCTAGGATGCCTGAGCTGAGAACTCGAAAACCTAATCAAGTTTCAACACACATAAGTTAAAGCTTTACATACAGGCATAGATGTGATTTGTAGTCACAAGTCGTAGGAAATGTTCCCATTCTGATAAGATCAAATTCCAATATCGATTTCACTAGCTTGCACTCACTTTTTTTGTTGGTACACCAAATGGCATTGGTTCAGCTATTGTATAATGTTTTAAACGTTTCATTTCTACTAAGGTCAAGTATTAAAAAATATGTATGGGTTTTAAAATAGTTGAAAACTCATTCATTTTTGGCAAAATTTAAACTCGGGCTGCCAATCACTGATATAATATACCCAAAAAAATTGATGGATATGTGTATCTTAGGTATTTCTTTGATAAATTGGAGTATTTTGCTGCAGATTTTGCTCAATGACTTTGTGAAGATATATTTTCATAATAATTATTGAGTTCAGTTTTAATCACCACTAACGCACAGCGTTTCATCCTTACAGTAATTGAAACAAGTTATCGTGTAGTAAAAATATCGTGTGGTGAAGTATTGAACCGACAAGATGGTGTTACTCGTACATTCGTACAATGCAAACAGTCATGTGAAAAGAATTGATGAGTGATGACAGTACTGCAAGCACCATATAAAATGACGAAGATTACTCCATTCAGTCTCTTCTAAAGCTGTTAAGAAACGATGAAGCTAAGGAAAAGATAGCAAACAGTTGCCGAATATATAGAGTCATAAGCTGGGATACATATTATCGTGCGTTTACAACTGTCAATTTCGTTGATGGTTTCATCAAGTACAACTGTGCTGTTCCTTCGAACGCTGCTATCAAAATAATAGTCCTCGCGATAGTGTGAAATATTTTAAAAACTTAAATAGCTAGGTTTAGTGATTTTATAATCGTTTAGGCAATTCTGGTTAATATTGAACTCATTATCTTGTATCTGTTTGCATTTATTATTGGTATATTCACATTTTTCATTTAATCATTTAAACTTCTTTGTAATTTTTGTCTATTGATTGATTGTTTCAGAAAAATGTGTTATTACATGATTATCCAGCGATCTGTATTGAATTAATGTCTGTATCACGTCTAAATTTAACAAATCATGATCTAAGCACAAATATCTAAATGGAAACAGTGATAGCAAGGTATTTCATGTTTTCATAGCGGTATTGAACGCTGTTTTTACACACTGATAGTGGAAGCGTTAGCAGGAACAATTTTATGAATAGTTGTGCTCGTCACTGTCAATCTGCATCCACAAGATGGCCAAAGAAATTTAATCAATAGTACATTATTTTTCAAATCTGCAACGTAGTGTTGGTATCCTAATTGAAATAATTAGAGGGTATGTGACATGCATACGAAACTATCATGAGTACAGGTGATCAACTATAAATTTGTGAAAGTGCGGATGCTAGAGATGGTAAGTAATTCATGTATTGCTGTTGGTGCAAGATAAGAAATAATTTTATTATTTGTGTGTTGTGGATACGATCTTGCAAGTTCAATTTCACTTTAATTGGTTGAATTGCCATTTAATGAATCCTGTGATAATACAAAATTGTTTCACGAACGGAAGCTAAACAAACAACTTCTTCGACCATGGTGCAAACTCAATTAGCCTAAATGTTAAAATTTAGTTTCCTTTCCGAGCAGGCTTCATTTGTTCTAAAGGTCGTTCATTACCTTGACGACTAATTATTACAGCAGTGGCTTCTCTGGTAACTTCAATAACTGACATCATACAGTGATCGTAAATCAAAGGAAAGAAATGAACAGCGAATTGTTGTCTTTTGGCAACATTTACTTCATTAGGGCTAACAAGACCCGTAACTGATGATATAGATAACATATGAAAAGACACTTAAGTATGTGCAAATGTACGTTGCATTGGTCGGACTTACTAGATATCCCACATAACGTCTTTCGGCAGGGCAAAAAAGAAAAAAAACTGTAATATAAACAGTAACGAAGATTATGAGCTAGGGAAAATATTTATTAGAAAAATCCTCTCCTAAGCATTAGACATCGAACGCAGTTACTGAATTCCATATACCTAAGTCTAAACTGGAGACTTTGCGCATTGGCCACTGCACAGAGATCGTTTCCACAAAAACATGCAATGTGAACCCTCATTTACCATTAGATGCACTTCAATTTTGGTGAGTAGCGAATGCATTTGGGCAGAACAGCGTTATTTACGTTTTATTCGTAAGCAATATCATAAAACTTTTTTTAAGCGTGGGCTGATATGTTGAAGAAATGAAAAGTAAATCGAACAAAGAACAAGATTCAGTACTTCACAATCATAACATTATTTAATGAGTACTAGTTTTTTTAACATGAATTAAACTGTAATGCAGTTCCATCACTTACATTTTTTCGCTAAGCTTCTTAGACAGGGTTAATTTGACATTAATTGGGATGTTATGTATCGCACGGTGCTCTAACGTTCTGGAATCTTAATTTCTGAAAGTCATGATTGTGCTGAAATCAAGCGAGGCTTGCATTCTGAGCACTGAAACGCCTTTTTGTCAAAATTGATGTGTGGCAGACTGCAAACATAACTTAAAAAGTAGGCATTAAAAACAATTCAACTTTAAACAAACTACCCAAGAAGCATGAAATATATGTGAGACGGCGAGTATAAAATAGCAAAAATTTTGCATACTAGCATAACGTGAACCATAGATTCTTATGGGTGCTAGCGAAATTTTCAATATGAGGTTCACGATACATCGAGCAACAAGCTATTTGATCATATCAATGATTATGCATCTTTCAAATAACTAACATATCGTGCTCTTTTGCTGAAATCATATATCAAAATAATCAAACTAAATAGACGTTAATTATCCGAAACTAACATCTTTCAGTAAGAGCATGTTTGTATATCATATAGCGTTTATGAGCAATCGATACCAATGACGGCTAGTATAAAACAAAAAAAGTACTTTAAACTGTCCAGCGTTGCAACAATCTGCAATCATTTTGTTCTATTGATTTTCATTTTTTCTCAGAATCAATGTAATTCTGTCTCTGTTCTTGGTTTAAAAAGCAATCTAAGACTAATTTTTTTGTGCTATTCATAGATTACATTATAATACTCGTATTTTTCACCTACGAATTTTCTCGTACTCTTTCTTGTCTGCGACTTTGTTAATTCTGTGGCGAAATTTAAGAAAACGGTAAATTAAACGTGGAATTTCTACTACATCATACATGTTGTAAAAAATTAATGATAATTACAAGGTATTCCTGTACAATTGAACTATACTTCTATGAACATTTCGCCATATACGAATATGCATTACTAACTTTGGAAAAGTTTGTGTAAGAAAATTTTACACATGAAGAAATTTGGAATTTAAACAAATAGAGGTTTCATACATTCACAACGGAAGACATATCAACTTGAAGAACAAACGCTAAACTTTTTGAAAGACCCTGAAATTCAAAAGTCATCACAGAAAATACTTGGAACAATATATATATATATATATATATATATATATATATATATATATATATATATATATATATATATATATATATATATATATATATATATATATATATATATATATATATATATATATATATATATATATATATATATATATATATATATACAATTCTTATATGAGGAAACACTTATTGTGAGTCGGAAGGAGATTCTTACCTGCAGGTGGTCGGTGCCACCAGGAAAGAGCTGAAGAAAAGAGTTTGGTACAGATTGTACCAGAAAAAGAAAGTGAAAAGGAAAGAGACAGTAGGAGGCGAAAAACGCGCATTGCGCAGAATTGGGTGGCCATGAAATAATATACATGAATCCATCAGGGCTTTGTATTTACATATATGTACAGTGTAAATAGTGGTCTTCTGTACATATATTGCAAATATTTACAATTTTTTGCGGACGCGTGAATGTGCACTTTTGCCTGCACACGTATGTACATTTTTTTGTACACACACACACACATATATATATATATA
>VCRD01001261.1:6505-18943 GCA_006783055.1 Trinorchestia longiramus
GGCAGGTGATGGTAGAGTGGTGGCAGGGCAGGTGATAGTAGAGTGGTGGCAGTGCAGGTGATGGTAGAGTGGTGGCAGTTCGGCATGTTTCTTTGGTGTAGCAAACTCTCTGTTAAGAAAATGACAAGAAAATCTATCTTCAAAACATTTCGTTCGCACGTTCAACAAAGCCTGCGATATATAAAACTGCAATTAAAATTCATGTTAGAAGTTACTGTTTTGCGTTCACTTGCACATACGTTGTGTGATCTTTATACACTCGTATTGTTTTATACTCTTCATGCGTACTGAGTATATATATTTATACATATATATATATATATATATATATATATATATATATATATATATATATATATTGCTGTTTTATATGCGTACATAAACGTCAAACTATGTGCAAACACCATACAACTACCATATATGGTAGTCTCATCCATTTATTTGTTCTTACAGCTCTTCTGTGTCATCGGGTCTTTCTGCAGCGCCAGCCACATTGTGAAGAAGAGAGACCGCGGGGTGTACCTCCACGTTAACAACTAGGGCGGCATGCTACACCCCCTGGAATACTAGGATACCTAACTATACTTCTTAAGGTACTACTAGGGCGCTCTGCTGTAACCCCTGAGGTATTACTAGGGGGAGCTATTCAAACTACATGCTCTATTATTTCTATTCTCTCTTACATGTAGGTTGCTCTACTATTTCTCTAAGGTGTAATAGTGTGTCGGGTTACATCATGTAAAACTGGGATGTTTTATAATTTCATCAATAAACCTGTTATAATTTAACTCATTGCAAAAGGGTCTTAAGGTACCCCATCATCTTCATTCTTTCTGGTACCAACTTGCTTTATAATTTTCATCAGCTTTTGACGCGCTTATAGAGACGAAGCGTCTTTCCCTCTGCTTTCAATTTTCACTTCCCAGTTGCAAGCTACACGTGCTTCTGCTCCTCTACCTTATTTTGGTGGGGACATGTCCTCACGCTGCGTCTCCCATCTCAGTTTGGTTGTATTTGGACAACTTCATGTAATTTATTTTACATCTGTTTGTATTAACTTCCAACATTCACAACGGGAAGTTTCTTAGTCAATAATTGCTTAGGTTGCGGCAGTTTACCATCTAACATATGGAGGAAATTCAGTAAAATTATTTTAGTTCGACTGGTTTCATTTTCCCTTAATTATGGCAGGAGATGTTGAGATCTCGCCCTGCAATACCTCGTCCTTCAGGTTTGGTGTGGACGCTTTAGCTTTCAATGCATTCCCACTCTTCCATTATTAAAATCTGATACTCCTAAATAGGAAGAGAGTAGTACGGTGCATCTGCTTTTAAGACCATGGGTATCTCAGTTTTTTTGCCTGATTCGAGGCTATACAAACCTATATTTTATGAATGTGTCTCGTAGAAATACAAATCTTCCGTCAAAAGTTGATCGAATGAAAGTGCTACAAGAAATATTTTTGAAAACAAATTGAGTAATAGCTGTAGCAAACGTGTGTCATGCCTGAGTAACCCTTCAAACGATTCTAAACACTACTACATTCGCGATGAAGGGTTTCACTCAAAAAATTCTTCCTTTTTCCTAGGTTAACATTATACCGATTGTTCACTCAGCATAGTGCGATGAATCGCAAGTAAAGACATCTAATTTATTTACATTCCATAATTGCATAAGGATTTGATTAATAACATTTACTGGATAATTATGATGAACTAATGATTACGTTTTCTATTTTGAATTTGCAGCCAAAGTTTATGTATAATGATACATTGCATCACACGGTGTCAAAAGCGCTGTTCCTAACAAGACTAAAACGCAATTGGTTAGCTCTACATGTCCCGCGCGCTTGCTGTTGTGGTTGTCCAGTCAGTACTCTGAGTCAGGAACAGTTATTGAGTACAGTTTGGAGTAAGGTATGTCAGCATACGGGAATGACCAGTGCACCTTGCCTACTTCTTGAATGTTTTTGATAGAACATCCACTTACAGGTAGTTTATTTTTTCACACCGAGATTTCCCTGTCGCTGTTAATTAAAACTCTCCGCGAAAATCCAGTAGTTAAGCTCCTATTCATCATAATAAAAGTCACAGTATATAATCATGATGTTAATCACTTTAAAACAATCCGTGGTGTATTTATTTTAAAAAATAATGCCAATAATGGTGTGAATAACTTTGAGTTTGAGGAAAGTCGAATAACGCCAGAGTAATTATACTCGTAATCAGGCAAATTATATACTGTATATTAATTTTACCCTTGAAATCATACACACTACGAAGAAAATCTATTTGAAATGAACGAATAAAACAATGCAAGGTTTAATAAATGCTATATCCATGTTCGTTCCTTGATATTTAGCAGCGTTAATTTAACTCTACGCCGTGAAGCTTAACTCACTGTTTGTTGGTTTCTGAGCTTTGAATATCAATAGAGTGAAGTATGATGTCCAAAGATCCAGTGATGTCCGTGATCCCCATCAATAGTGTGAAGCGTGGCGTCCAGAAGGACATCAATAGTATGAAGCGTGGCGTCCAGAAAGACATCAATAGTGTGAAGCATGACGTCCAGAAGGACATCAATAGTGTGAAGCATGACGTCCAGAAGGACATCAATAGTGTGAAGCATGACGTCCAGAAAGACATCAATAGTGTGAAGCGTGGCGTCCATAGGAGTAGTAATAATATGAAGTGCCCAGAGGAAAAATTTGAACAAATGAACACACTTGTTTGGCGTGCGTAGTAGAAGTCTACATATGTGTTTTTGTTTGTGTCTCCTAAATACTCGCCGCTTTTGATGCCTTGGAGCGGATCAGGTGTACGAGCACGGCTGACATGAGACCTTTTTGGTCAGGAGTGACGTCACTGCGCTGAACAACCCCTTCCAGCGCAGCGAAATCATCATATAAATATTACTGCAGCTGTGGTTGAATAAACACAATACGTTGATAAAACTTTATTTTCAAATGGAATTATGAAGGTTAGCGTAGTGACAGTAATGATAATACACGGCATTAAAGATCTCTGAACTCTTATAGCAAACTTGAGAGAAAGAATGAAGTTACTAGGCAGATCCAAGACACGGGGCGCTTGAAAAGTTCAGCTGTCACGAGTAGCAGGAGCTGAAATGCTAAGACTGGGATGTGTGGAGTCGTTAGCCTGAGACGTGACTTAGTGGTGAGAAAGCGTAACCCTTCACGCAGTTACGACGCCTGCCACCGCTGCTGCGCAACCACGGCATTCCTAAGGGTGTTGCGTACGTCTAAGCGTCCTTCCTAACTTAAACATATGTATTTTTATAAGCATATCCGCTGCCTTCTCCATAATTTTCAAACACTTTACCGAACATGTCTCTCATTGACAGTCACCGAGGTATCTTCCGGCTTGAATATGAGTAAGCTTCCTGGCATGGAAAGAGTTTGATAACTTAGTTACTCAGGTGTTATGTATGCGCTGTCAAACACTAAAAAGCGTGCGTGAGGTGGGAACAGTAAAGACGAGTGTACCTAGCATAGGTCCCAACGCATATATCATATTTCTCTGATGACTTGCAGTGCACTACCAGCCTAACACTGGCATATGTACGAAATAATTTTTGATACGTTTCTATTACAGTTTACAGATTTTGCTGTTTGTAAAGTTGAAAATGATGAGCACTTTTTGCGAAAAATTAATGTTCGAAATGAGGTATTTACATTTTTGGATGAACCTCCAACCTAATTCCTTGAATCGGCTGTAGCAGTTTCCTTGTTGCCTGCTATCAAACGAGAAACGGAAATCCTTAGAAACATAAACACGATTTCAAGACATCAGGCATCAATTTTGGGAGCCAAATTAGCAGGTAAGGGCAACCACACACTCATATTCTTCAGTCGCGTCATAGCTCCCAGGAATTGTTTTGCAGACTGTCACTACGGAGCATTCAGCCCTTGTTTTACCACACAACCACTTATTTTTAGAAACAAATCCTCTTTAATGACACACAGATTTCCTTTCGAACACATTTGAGAAACAAAATTAATTGTGACATCAGGGCATCGTTAGCAAACGGATTCACTTTGATATTTGCCCTGTACTTCTGTCGTATTCTCTCACCATCAGTTAAACCATACTTCGACTACAGAATTATATTAACACGTTGACTCCGAAGTGGTACGTATGTGGGCCACTTAGGTTAGGTTCTGTAAATTTTACAGTGCCTTCTAGTAATAATATGTACAAAGTGAAGACTTACCCTGGCCAGGCAATCGGAGGCAACGTGTTAAGCGATTGTAAGTTTTGTTTCATTTAATTAGTTTACAAGTGCTAGCAAAGTTTTTAGTTTTGTTTCATTTAATTTGCTACATTCATAGTTACTTCTCTACTGAGTAATGCATGTATTACTAAAGTATATTACCGTAATTATTACCGTATTGATAACCGGACGTGTTTTTTTGGCATTTTTGCGCCTCGTAAGGCAGAAATCATTGACTTCAACAATCATGGGACTTGGAGGTGATGCTTGGGCACGTCCAGGCGACAGAGCGCAACTGCAGCTGACGAACACTGTTGAGTTCATTTGTTATTTGCACTCGTGCTCTCCATGCTGAAGCTGCAGCTTTTGTAGAAGCTGCAAAGTGGCTGAACTGCACGAACTCTGGGTAACAGCTTACTATCCTCCTCATACATGCGGTAATATTAATTTTGCAGAAACGCAAAAATGATCTGACGACATGAAGCTAAAAAGCTAGCAACTGAACTGTAGTGCATTATGAGGTCCAGTACAAGGATGTGAACATATAGGTTGTGAAGGGGATCAGCACCCATAAAGAAATCATTTCAAATATCATAAAAGAAGTTTTATGGTTTCGGCTTAACGGTTCAGGTCGGTCACGGAGCATTTAACCTTCTGACCCTGACCGTTCAGAGGCCTTTTCGACATCGATTGAAAATGTGTGGTTTAATTTTAAGTCAGTAACAGCGGCTCGATAAGTACGAGGAGTTCTAGTTTTTGCATTTTCACTTTATGTGTGACAGTCTTGATGATTTGTCTCCACTCCCAGCACAAAGTATTTAATGAGTGATCTTCTAACAGTTGGAAAATCGAAAGTTCATGTTATATCATGATAGAAAATTTATGTTTAATACATTTTTGTTTCTGATATACATAAAAAGCTTTTATTGCTGTTGTGGAGACCTAAATTACATAGCTGCACATCTATATATAATTTAGATGCACCGACCGTCTACCGTACCGGCACATCAGTTCTTAGCGCAGTGAAGTAAAGCCTTGGTTGTGCCCTGAATTTTTTTCCTGTGTGCATCATTCACGAACGAACTAAGCACCAACAAACCCCAAGACGCATCTGATATATCGTTGGACGAAATTTCTGTCATTTAAGGTGAAATTTACTGATATTTATGGAACATACGAACACTTCCGTTAGTCCTGAGTTAGAATACGATGCAGACCACACGAAGGTCACAGCAGCATCACGTCCAGGTCACGCGGCAAGCTGCAGGTGAGGCTTTAGTAGTACCCTGCAGGCCTAAACAAAATAAATTAGAATTGTATCGCGCAAACACTTCAGAGTTCAAACTGTCTTGAACATTGATCAAGCTTAACAAAGTTAAGGCAGTAAATATAGTTGTGTTTGAAATATAATGATGTAATAAAGCTGTCGGAAGACGATTTTTTTACCCCATCAAGATAACGACAAATTTCCGGGTGCAGGGATTCACTTTGATCCTGTAATTTAAGTGAGGCACTGCCAGTGAAGCTAACACTGAGGTCATTACTAGAACTACCGCTAGCATTAATAAGACTAACACTGAAGGCCTCTTTAAATTAAGACCACTAATAAACTTAGCTTTAAAACTTCGCTTCACTAGTCTTTGGCAAGTAACCGAATAGTTCGATCTTAGAAATTAATTGAATTTGTACTGCGGATGTGAAAGTTACTCTCTTCGAATTTCATGCAACGACATTATTAATATATCAAATGGTAGATCACAATCGTGTCTTTTACAGTGCTAGTATATGTGCATAATGAAAAATGTCCTCATTTGCCGGTTTTAGTCTCAATGCTGCTGTAGAAAAGAAGCTCTTAAGAGGCATTGTAATTTGTCCTGTGGCTCACAGCAGTCGAAGAGTCTCCTCGTTGCGACGGTCAACGCAGAGTTGTTTATTTCCAGCATCTCCAGAAACTAGTCTTATCTACAGTGGTCAGAAAGTCCAGTATTTTTATATTCCAGTCTTGTGACATGTAGTTTTGAGTAACAAGGAGTGTGATTTGATTGGGAGTTTGAGATAGGTATGTGTTAAACGAGGACTAGAATTGTGATTATAAGTAAGAATCGCCAGTTTTTGAGCTGCGATGGAGCCGTAACTGTGGTGTGCAGAATACGTGTGCCTGCGGAACGCGTGGAGGGAATCGCAGACCGGACATTGTAAGTCTTTAAATTTTTTTAGCAAATGTTGATGATACATTTTGGAACGTATTAATAAAGAGAGGTTCCTTGTTAGACCTCAATAATTGCGATGAGAAGCGCACGTTATCCTCGCGTGTGCTTACTGGAATTGAGAACTTATGTACAGCAACTTACTCTGAAGGAATCTTCATTCATGATAGCTGGACTTCCAAAGCAGTATACGAGTAAATCCCATGTGATAGTATCGATTCACTCGACAGACCATTCTATTGATTGAGGGGGGTGTTTGAGCACACTTTTTGCATGCTAAATAAACAATATTATTTTAGCAAAAAATGTATATACAGAGTGTTCACAAAGTCTCTTTATCATTTTAAAAATTTATTACAAATGCATTTGATGAGATATTTTATTCACATTTGTTTTATTGTACATAGTGTTTATTAAAGTTTTTAATCACATTTTGCATTTGTGTGTTTCATGGATCCTGTTTGTGAAAGAGGTGCTATTGAGACTTTATAAGAGACTTTTATAAGACACTTTATGGACGCGCTGTATTTCAATAAAATTTGTACAAATATCCTTTATGTCACTTTTTTCTCAAATTATTCTATGAAACCACCGTTGGCTTTTATGACTACTTCTATGCATTTCTGAAACCGTTGACAAGTTGAAATTAAATATTCTTTATTCATTTCGAGCATCACCTGGACAATGGCATCCTTCAGTGAAGCTATGGTACTATGAGGATGTCAATTAGCCTCTCTTTCAACAACGCTCCACACGTAATAGTCCATAATATAATAATAGACCATAATAGTTGGGGGGCCCCAGATTGAGGGTTACATGATCGTAAAAATTCTCTGATAATCAATCTTGGGTTACTGTGGCTTTGTGAGAAGGTGCTGAGACTTGCTAAAATACATGGCCTTCCCTTGGATACTTTATCTATCCAGGGCTTAACAATCGTTTCTAGAACGTTAATGTATTTATATGTAACACTAACCCTGCGGAAAAATGTAAGGTGGCATGACATGATTTTCTACTCACAACTCCTAAAACCATCTCAGTAGCTGGAAATTTGGTGTGCATCACCCTGGCTACTTTAGGAGGATCTCCATTTATAATCTAAATGGGTAATCTGAAATAAAAAATAATATCATACATAATTCAAGTGTATAATGAACTGAAAACGATACGTCTGCAAATAGTCCCCGCACTCTGTATTTTTAGTGGGTTTGCTGGTTCTCCAGTCGGTGACACGAGGGAAGCTTTCACACCGGCCTCAGACACACCATCAGCCAACTGGTGGTGATGCATAGCAACCATGCGAATGTTGAGAATTTGATTCTCAGTTTCTTAGAAAATATCAGCAAAAAAAGCTATCACCTCAAACTCCATAAATCTCTCATAGTCAACATGAAGATTTAGAGTCTACGGCAGTGTACATTTTGCCGCATGTTGTGGTGGCACAACACGGCAGAGGCCACCTCTGACTATTGCGTGGCAGCTGAGGTCCTGCTGCAGCTACTGCAGTTATTGACACAAATGCCATCTGAATGTAAGGAGAGTCTGTCATGCGAGCCTGCGCCGCACCACTGCACTGGAAGCAAACTTGCGTCTTGCCTGTTTTGTGGGGCCAATGACAAGGCAACCGACGAGCAGTTGTTGTTTGTAATAGAACTAGCGAATAATTTAAAAAAATGGTATCTGGCATCCATTATTGTGGGACGTTTTTGTGTCCGCTGATGAAGCAAAAATTTTCTGTTCTGGATTGGAGTAAGTGATTTCAAATAGAAGGTAGCTTTAGAGGCATTTATTGTAGTGTTGTGTAAATGCAATGAAACCTTATGGGAAAATATGTTTTAGAATGCTTTTCTATCATTTGTATGCTGTGTGCCCCTGACACACTCCACACAAAGAAATTAACTTAAATCTGTGCAATCTGCACTACAATCTACACTATAAAATGCTATTGCACGAAGCCAACATGCTGGCTGGCTCACAGCTGAGCTCTGCTCACAGCTGAGCTCTGCTCACGCTTAGATGTCACCATGGCGAGCAATTGCATTGTTCCAGCTGCATTGTACACACGCAAGCAGAACCTTGCAGTATCATGTATTTTTAAATATTTATTTTGAATAATCTCATGGGAAAGTAAGGTAAAAACATGCTTATGTTGGAATGCTATCTTTTCTCTGATATTTGATGATATACAAAATGTTTATTTCCAAAAATCTTCTAATTTTGTTGTGTTCTGTAAGCACTTAAAAATAAATAAATAGATGAATAAATTCTTTCCGAATAACACTGGTAAAAATATGCAGAAACAGCAGTAATTAAACGCAAAGGATGCTACAAGGAATTTCTGTAACCAGGGCTCGTCCACAGAAACCGAACATGTTCCCAATTATTGGTAAGAATTTACCTTAACTCCTTCATCAGAACTACAAAGAGAAGTGGGATTATCTCGAAAATAATAGGAGTCGCAAACACTAGCTGTTTAATCGGAAACAAAAACTCAAGAAATTTCATGTTAGAGTCTTGATATACACAGTTTTCTTTATTCCACCGGCAGGAGCAGTAACGGCAACACTGGTAACTGACGACAGTCGAGGATTAAACGTGGCTAAGGAAGGGTGCTCATGTGCTACTGAGGAACGCCGGGCGTCCGGACGTACGTCTGTTCTACGACCAGTTCATTTGCTCAGCACTGTATAAGGATACGGACTATAAATCTGCCTCAAGCTGATAAATATTCGAGCAGATGCACAGTGAAGTGAGGGTTCTAGCAAATTGTATTATAAGATCCGAAACAAAGTGGGAGCCTAACTGTGCCTACTGGAGTTGAACTAGAGAGAACGGGCTTATTGACTGCCGTTTTATCCCCAGCTGTTTTTCTCTGTATGTAATTACAAGCTTCTTCAGTTTTGTTTTTCTTACTTGTGTGGAGCTTAGTGTCGTATAACTGGTGATATTTCCATGCGTGTGCATAACTGCCTCCTGAGTAGGTCCGTTTCCTTAAAATTTTAAGTCCAACAGAAACGGCAAATTGCATCACGATTTTTTTCATTCAAAGACGCATTCGTGGTACAAGAACGATCAAATTTTTATTATTTACTTGCATGGATGACAAATATCAATAATAATAGAGCGTAAATGCTGCTTCTTCTGAACCATTGGGATAAACACATGAATATATGACTGCTGTGGCTGGTATTTATCATTTTGTCGTCTGAGAAATGTTTGAAGAGAAAATTGGATTTCATGTAATTTTATCATTGTTGTTCTGAAGGATGAAAGGGAAAGTTGGAGTTGAGTCAGAATTGAAATATTATTGATGAGACTAGGTAGATTGGATTTGCTGATGTGTGGATAGATTTTGTTTGGCTTCCATATATCAACGTCCGCATGGATGCCTTCAACGTAAATGTATTTTAAAACCTTTTTTCCAGAAGAAAAAACTTTACTCACTTGATACTAGTTTATTGAACGTGCCTAATATTCTGTGAATTGACTTTAGGTTCACAGTCGAAGTGAGCGCCTGAGTCTTGTAAATGCATTAGTTTGAAATACTTGGCAGTCGTGGCGCGCTGGTCTCAATAGGTTGTAGTGTCACGTGGTACAAGGAGAGCGAGAGAGCACTGGACGTCGTCGAAACGCTGCTGCACGTTGCTTAGGTCTGCAGACAACGGTTACGTCTGCACTGACCACGGTTACGTCTGCACTGACCACGGTTACGTCTGCCCAGACTACGGTTACGTCTGCACAGACCACAGTTAGGCCTGGTCTTCTCCGCTGTCTGCTGGGACACTCGTAAGTACGACTCAGAATCCTTCAGTCGAGTTAGATTAGTTTTGAATTTTCCAAGTAATGTGTGATGTAAGTACATGCAGTGATAACTACGGAACATTGATGTGTAATAATAAATTTGGCATTTATTGTCCGGTACCTACTCTTTAATGCTTAAACTATGCATCTTATTTTCATAAGATATGATACTAAGATCGCAATTGAGACTGAAAGTGGGCAACGAAACAAGTGCTGTATTTTGGACCCACTATTGCTTTCTGGATTTGCTGAAGTGGATTAGTTTTTGTATAGTCGCAAAGTTGTATAATTGTACGCATATCATAACCCGCGTGTGATCTTGTTGATTAATGCTTTTCTGCCAACGTTGTATGAATCTTTCATGCATTTGGAGGAACGTGAGTTCCATGCAGAGGCTCGTATTGGTTCACCTGTCCTGATTCCATTCCGTGACACCAAGTGACCGCGTTATTAAAAAATTCAATATGTTTGTATGCAAAAAAAATACTGTTCCAAGTGTATGCCTATTCTAGTGGTTATATATTCTTGAAGCGATGTGTTTATGTAATCACTCAGAGTTCAGTACCATAATCTTTCATGGAAAAAAGTTTGCATGCGAAACTAAACAGCAGCTTGTACGAGTATAATGTGTTGCACAGGTAAGCTCTAAATTTTCTATTGCGATTGGCTAATGTTGGGATTTTCTGGTAGGAAGAATGTATGCATAAATTTGTTTGCGTTGTATTTGGACAACCATTGTCAATAATTATCTACATGCAGATTATAGGGGGGTGTTTCCTATGTTTCTTACTCGTTGAACTGAAGGTAACTACTTCACCTGGAAGCAATTAGTAGCTTAGTATGAGGACTTCTATCTTTTGCGTTGACAAGAGGATATTTGTACAGGAAATGCAGACCTGGCAACATCACCTGAACTTCATTTGTTACTTCCTATCACAGCAGCTGCAGTGCGGACAGACTGTTGATAGGAGGGGGGGAAGGGCAGGCTACCACTGTATTGAATTTCCATGGCTCCACTGACTGGAGAACCAGTGAACTCAGGCATAATAACGCGACCGACCATTGACATGTCGCGATTCTGATGAGCTTCTCATCAATATTCTTATTTCTTACGACATTCCATGGCTCAGAAATAAAGTGAAATGATTTTCTTCAAGTCTGAAATCTGTTTATGGTTTTGTACTCATAATTTGTGCTCCGTCATCTTGTCTCGTGACTAGGCCAGACTAGGCGATGTAGTCTCTGGGTCCCTAGTCTGTGGAGCTAGGTGGTTGCTAGAGACTAGGTGGTTGCTAGAGACTAGGTGGTTGCCAGAGACTAGGTGGTTGCTAGAGACTAGGTGGTTGCTAGAGACTAGGTGGTTGCTAGAGACTAGGTGGTTGCCAGAGACTAGGTGGTTGCCAGAGACTAGTTGGTTGCCAGAGACTAGGTGGTTGCCAGAGACTAGGTGGTTGCCAGAGACTAGGTGGTTGCCAGAGACTAGGTAGCTGAATGATTTCAGCATTGTCTCAATAGCTCTGTCGTACGCTGGCATCCACCTCTGCAGTGTCACCACCTCTGCAGTGTCACCACCTCTGCAGTGTCACCACCTCTGCAGTGTCACCACCTCTGCAGTGTCACCACCTCTGCAGTGTCACCACCTCTGCAGTGGCATCCACCTCTGCAGTGGCATCCACCTCTGCAGTGGCATCCAGCTCTGCAGTGTTACCACCTCTGCAGTGTCACCACCTCTGCAGTGGCACCACTGACTAGCATCAGACACAGATGCAGGCACCACTGACTAGCATCAGACACAGATGCAGGCACCACTGACTAGCATCAGACACAGATGCAGGCACCACTGACTAGCATCAGACACAGATGCAGGCATCACATGAAGTATCTGATCACTTCAATGCTATATAGTTAAGAGCCATGTGAGGTAGGAGTGGAGTAGGGAGTTGGACCAACGCGAGCTTCTCCGCTTGGAGGGTGGGTTTTGGAAGAAGAGAAACTAATATATACTCTAACTCATGAATAAAGTTACTGTTGCCTAGGCTTTATTCATGAAGGGTTCTCATTTAGTTTCACTCATGTCTCACGCTCGTGAGCCGAGTCTGGTGCTCGTGAGCCAAGTCTGGTGCTCGTGAGCCAAGTCTGGTGATCGTGAGCCGAGTCTTGTGCTCGTGAGCCGAGTCTGGTGCTCGTGAGCAGAGTC
>VCRD01001261.1:19297-34371 GCA_006783055.1 Trinorchestia longiramus
GCCTGCGTACATACATGTAGACATGTGCCTGCGTACATACATGTAGACATGTGCCTGCATACATACATGTGGACATGTGCCTGCGTACATGTAGACATGTGCCTGCGTTGGTGTCAGCGTTACTAGAGGCAGGAGATGGTGTTGGTCTTCTAGGTGATTTAATTGCCCACTGCAGTTTTCAGTTCTGCCGAGAGCTACAGAGTGTTGGTCGCACAGCTGGTCCGGTCGCACAGATGGTCCGGTCGCACAGCTGGTCCGGTCACACAGCTGGTCCGGTCACAGCTGGTCCGGTCACACAGCTGGTCCGGTCACACAGCTGGTCCGGTCGCACAGCTGGTCCGGTCGTAGCTACTCGAGCGCGGCCCGTAACCCAATTTTTCGGTCGCACGTCCGCCATCTGCTTGTGCTGGTCCGCACTTCCGCTTTGGCCTGCGTCTTGTAGTCCGGCGAATGAAGGGCGTCCTTAGGCCTAAACAAAACACAAGGTGGAACCAGTGGTTGAGGTTCTGCAACGGACTCGTATGTTCAAAGTTCTTTCAGTGACAAACAAATTTACAAGGACATGGATTGTCTATTCTATGTCTACAAATTTCGGAGCTCTTAGTTGGTTGAAGACTGATGGTCACAAGCCAACAAATTAAAGAAATTCAGTAAATTGACACAAATAATATATAGTACAATTATAAAATTCTGTGCAAGGGAGATGAATCGCTCAGAAACATTTAGTGTTTAAAATATGGATGCCAGGATAGAAGAATGCGCAATACACGGCTCCAACAGTTTGAAAATGAAACAGGAAGCTGGGGTATAATTATGTACATTATTTCACACATACTAACTTAATACGTGTCGAGGATACAATAATAATCCTCCTGATGAAAAGGTTGAGAGGAGGACGTATGAGAATGAGCACAAAACCTGCATTAGGTGCGTCCAAATGTGTGCATTGGCTTCTTATTTTGGCTGCAGTTCGCTAATACGACGCTTGTTAAGGTTGTCTTGATGGTGTATAGTGAAGGCAGCATCAGCTTGAATGGCGCCTCACACTCCTGAGCTCCTTAGCCGCCACCAAGCACTGGCTTCTTGTGTGTGGTGGCGGCCAAGGCTGTACCACATTGTGCCCGTGCAGGACTTGTGTAGATGCTATGCTGCGATAACGAAAAGCTCATCTTTTGTTTGAAACCTCCTTCATATTTTTGACAGTGATAGTCGAGGGAACGGTCTTGATAATGAAGAATTTTGCGTCAAGACGTATTGACAGTTTCTAGGCCCCGTCAACTGTTGCCGGCAGTACGCCCAATGTAATAGGACCAAGCACTGGCAACTCGAAGAGAACGGCCCCCCAACTGTCAGTAGGGTGTTCCTGTCTCAGCTGACTATTATCAAACTGCTTGTACTTGTTAATTTGTGAATCGTAATGTATTTATTTTTATATTATGTTTTATTCGTAACAATGCATGGGTGTGTTGGCCTCCCTCTATCGCTTACAGAGAAGAGTGCTTGTTTCCACGTCGTGGAGCTCCAGATGCATATTTCAACAGGAACAATTTTGTGTTCTGTTGGAATCTGACTTCACAAGCCACTCATGTAGTTGCTTTCTCTGGTGAGGATCATGGTGCTTCTAGATCGTGATGTTCCTATGAGCTTCAATTGCCGTGAGTGCTCTTTATGATCAAAAAGTTATCTCCAATTGCAGTCTGAGTTGACGAGCAATTTCCCCTCAGGAGAACTGAAGAAGATGTTGTTCTCCAGCTTATCCTTGGGACCGTTTATCCTTGGGACCGTGTACTCCTCACGGCTAGTTAGGATTCTTGTATTTCTGTTTCAGAGTGCCGAGTTGCTGATAATGCGTCACTTAACTGGCGCGCTGACGTTCCTTGCAAGTGTTGTTATCCACCCCAGAGCCAACAAAGCTTTGTAAGAGAGTCTGTTTTAAAGAGTTCGTATTTAACTTGAAAACAACTTCTGGCTAAATTTTGTTATTTTTCTCATTTTGGTTTCTTTCGATGGAGGCCAAAATATCAAGCCAACGACCTGCATTGTTACAGACATTATATCCATTTATTTCATTGTTATTAGTCTCATTGGTTGAAACATTTCAGCAGCTAAGAGACAGAAACTCTAACTTTGGCTAGAGTATAACATGCGTGCATTTTCAATTACCAAAGTACAAAGCATTTTTTGCTTCACAGTCTTGTATGGACGCTAACATGCTTGTTGAAGAGCTTCACTTGTGCATCGAATTTCGTTACCTGGGAACAAAATAACGGACACGAGTTTTTCCTCGTATTGGCTGAAATTGGGCTCAATATTCAATTTCCATTCTAAAGGATAGCGTCACATTTAGTAATAAAGACACTTTATCGGGTCGTAAATATTTTTATTCATTGTTATTGATCTTTCTCATCGACAGTGTTCGACAGGATTTACGTGTATTCTTCACTCCTGTGGTTCTCTCTTTGTGAATGATCGTATGTGTACGAATTTTTGCATCAATTTTGGGACCCAGGGTAGTAATTGATAAATATTTGTCTGGGATCGGTATAGTCCAAGATGTTTGTACCCTCACAGCAATTATGGGTGACATGTGCCGCCTTGAGATGGCGGTTAGAACAGCGCTGTGGCCGGGCCGTAGAGCGGACGATCGTCGCATTGCCGCGGGCGCGGAAGCGGAGAACCCACGCATACCCGACTCTGCCCTCTCCCCCTCCTTTCTCCATTTGCTCTCTGTCCAAGCGACGGGCGAGGTGTATTCGTATGCCCAGCGCCGGATGCGAATTACCGAAGTTGCTACAACCCATTCATTGGCGTTTGATTGATACATTGTTGTAAGCTACGAGAGCATCTAATGCCTGTGAGAAAAAATCGTTATGAAATTAATTTTTTTGTAATAAATGATTAGTGAAACATAGAACTATGCAGTGCATCACTCGTCAGAAATAACCATCACCCCTCTGTACTGCTTTCTACATTGATCGTTACTCTAGAAGTCTAGGGGATCCACCTATACAAAAAACAGCTATAGTAATCAACTGTCGCTCCCAGGCTTTGAGCTCTGTTTTCGAAAGCCTGCTTTCCTGAAGTATTCCCATCACCTCCTCGCCCTTTAACAGCCAAAAACCTGCTTAAGTCGGAGTGAAAGTCTGCATTTTTTCAACGATGCGCTGATGGTGCGAGACGGGGTTCCATGCACAGGTTGGATCGCCTGTTCTGCTCCGGCGGATGTACGTGATGCTCTCAGGACCGGGTCTGCGTTCTCCTGATTGCCCTCAACAACATCAGCGGCAGCAGCGCTTGTTTCTTTCACCGGGTGGTGAATTGCAGTAACTTTCCATGCGTCGAAGTGCCTCGTCCATTCTATCCTCAGGTGAATTTATTCAGACCTCTGCAAGCTAAATGCTTCCAACTTTCTTTGTCCTTTCTGTAGTCTACCTTTGGATGAATGTAATATCTTTTACATTGAGAGCCGTAGTTAGAAAGACTACTCAGGCAAAGATTTTTATTCGCCATCACTTTTCATTCTGATAGTATTTTGAGGGGATTAATGCATGTACATTTTTCCTATTTCTCAATTGGGAGTCATCAATTTTTTTAATTTCATGAAAAGGCTATTGTTGAACACAGCCCTATCGGAACTGTACTCCTAGTGCAGCTGGCTGCAGTCTGGCTTGACATCTCTCTGCCTCTTCCTCTCTACTCGCAAATATTTCCAGCATCTCGCTTTTTATTTAATTTATATTACCTCAATTTTTGATGGTCCGCTTTGGTCTTGACTGTCCTTCATTGGTCTTCATTTGTATAGTTTCGCTGAAAAAAAGCAAGCGTTTTTACTGTACTCATAGAGGCCATTTAAAGTGTCATGCACTGGATTATTGAATATATATTACTGGTTTAGGCAGGCGAAATGGATTTTTGAAAATTCTATAAAATTTCATTCATAAGTGCATTTTATATTTTATGAGCCAATTTACAAAAAAATCGGCTTAAAATATATACGATCAAGTGTTGGCGGGTCTATATATCAAATGGAAAACCCATTCGTTCACCACCCATTCGAATGATGTTTGTACTGCAGCTATTCAAAATACTCGGATTTTATATGAACACGACACTTTCCATTTGTCAACAAGACACCTCGTTGAATATAATTCCTGCAACTCTTTATACTAGTTTGAAATACAAAATTGCATTTCACTCACCATCAGTTTAAGACAGACCTCCTCGCATGGGAAAAAGGATCGTTGTGATTCATTGGGTGCGATTGACTTGTACTCATTGCTACACCGAGTCACGTGGGAACAAGACTCGTAATATCGACCTCTAAAATAATAGCAATTGTGGTAAGGTTGTTCATCCGTCATTTCGATGAGGAAGTCATAACACAAATCACATTCTGGCTTTCTTCAGCTCGTTTTAGGTTCCGTAGGCTTTCATGGCGTTGGACGGCCGGGACCTGGGTAGTGCGGCACGGGACTTGAGTAGCGCGCTACGGGACCTGGTTAGCGCGCTACGGGACCTGGGTATAGCACGCTACGGGACCTGGGTAGCGCGCTACGGGACCTGGGTATAGCACGGTACGGGACCTGGGTATAGCACGGCACGGGACCTGGGTATAGCACGGCACGGGACCTGGGTATAGCACGGCACGGGACCTGGGTATAGCACGGCACGGGACCTGGGCATAGCACGCTACGGGACCTGGGTATAGCACGCTACGGGACCTGGGTAGCAGCCCAAGAATGGACCAACGGCTCGTTTCTGTTGCCATATTTTATTTTACTATGCAAGTCTTCATACCTGCGTACATCTCTGTGGGACTAAGTCCTTGTTTGGAATTTGTGTAGGTGATGCCGGACACTGGTCATGTGGCAGTCAGCTAGAATTTTCAGTCGACTCCATGAGGCATGTAAAATGAAATGTGCATATGAGTAACTTTATTTTGTCTATTTCCTTTCGTGAAGCAGTGGATCTCTTCTTTAAGGTGCTCATCTCTTCTTTAAGGTGTTCATCTCTTCTTGTCGATACTATAAAGAAAATTGTCCTCTATACTTGGGGGACTTTCAGCTATTCAGAAATCGAAGTGATTTTGAAGCCCTGCACCTGAAATGGGGAAGAATGCTTTGTGGTTTGTGTCTGTCTTCGTCAGCATAGCTTGGAATTTGTTTTGGCCGCCATCACTCAGTCCCACGGAAGATACACAACGCTTGCCGAGCCTATTGTGGGTTTACTTTTAATCAATTTGCTTGTTAGCATTTTTTCTTTTCCATTCATTTCTCGTAGTTGCGGACGCCGCAAACGTCGCAACGTAAATCTCTTCCTCAGAGTCTCGTGTGTATTTCCTGATCAAACCACTTCAGTATTTATTTTGTCTTTTTCCGAAGGTTGCTTCCAATGTAAACTCATTAATGCATAGTCATGAAAAATGGATGCAGCCAAAGTGGGTATAATGAAATAATACAGAAATATTAAAATATCTCTTGTGTTACAGTTCAAGAGCAAACTCTAACATTAGAGTAAGTTTTTACACTTTTATATTGTTGCCTAATACTTTTCTTGGACGCTATGCATTAATGAGCTCATGAACCTTCGTAGCCATTACGACCATCAGACCATCGCAGTCGTTCCCTGTTGACTTCACCGACGTGTTTTGTCGCTGGTCTTGAGTGTCTTGTATGTAATACAGGGCGCAGCAACATGACTTTATTTTTTAAAAGCAAAACGCTTTTAAAAAAAGAAAATTGTTGCCGCACCCCGTTGTTTTAAACTGTTTCTTATGTTCGTTGAGTTCCGAGCTTCGTGAGATTCGCCCGCAAACGTTTGCTTCTTTATATTGTCTGTTATTTCGGAAATTTTGTATTTTAAAGGTCCTTGTACTCTGGTTCAGGGGCAGGGCTGCAGTGGCGCTGAGTCGCTGATTATCGAGTCCCTCGATGTTGGGCCTAATACAATTAGTGATGTGTTCTGAAAGCAGAACTAATAGGCTGAAAATTCTTCTAATGCTGCTTTTAGCTATTTTAGTTGTACGTTTGCCCTCAATCATTGCAAAATTTCTTTACCTCCATTAGAATGTTGTGTTTTCTCTCTTAAATCTTTCTTCTTGGTTTTGTGTAGTGCATTGTTTTGCCGACCGACAATTCGTAGACTTGATCGTCTTCCATCTCCCGGAAATGCTTCACGCCCGTACGACTTGAGGCTCTTGTTCACCCTCCCTCCTCATTTTGTCTCTTGTGAAAAACTGATGAATTCTTCCTCTGAAGCAGCTGCTTCTGCTACCTTCAGTGTTCTGTACATCCTCAAGTGATTGTTGGAGACGGATCTGTTCTACCGCAGGTGCACGTACAATGCAGCCTAAACACAACATGTAAATAGACGACGAATACGACCTTGGTAGGCAGTCATGTATTTACTGCATTGTGCGGAAGAGCATCTTCTTTTTTGCTTGTCAAATTTACTTCGGCCTCCCAATTTCTACATTTCGTATTGCTGCCTTGACATGCTTTGCATGTCTTAGAATGCCTCGCCGGTCACCTACACGGCTAGTCTCATCATGATGAAATCTTGACTCATTTCTGAGAACTGTTTCTCAAATCAATGAATGTAGTCGTGCTACGAAGATTTCACTTGTTAGTACAATCTTTCCTCACGCTCCTGTTTTCTTTTCATTTTATGAAGTTAATTGCCTCTATTAAAATCAAAGTGAGCAGTTTACAGAATATACGTAGTAGTTTTTACTATGTTGACTGAAAAATTGAGCAACTTTTTGGAAGTTAATTTTAATGAGTAATTCAGTGTGGTGTGAGGTCGCCTGTTCACATCCTGTATTTTAAACGCGTCGCATATCCATGCAGGCTTTGCTGGAGCTATGCTCATGATCCCAGGCTATTGTAAAGAGTATTGCCCGAGTAGACAGGTCAAATGGGGCCCATGTGGGGCCCACGTGGGTCCCTGGGCTTTGGATGGGCAGCATCAAAATATATATATAAGCTCCTGGGCATAGAGTGGGCAGAAGATGGTTTTGTCATGAAACCTAAAATCTGGGTTTTACATGGGTTCGTAATGTGGATATGATATGACCAGCCATGGGAATTTCCCTACATGGTCAGCCCAGGTGTAGCCCAGGTGTAAATTCTCAAAAAAATGCGTACTATCCTCATAAAAAAATTTTCATATGGTTTTTTTTCCAAAAAACCACATGGAGCCCACATGGGCTGTGTTGGCCCCACGTGGAGCCCATGTCTGTGTCTACTAGGGTGATGGCCAGCGTCCATGTTTGAGAACGTATTTAATTAACTTATATAACTGTAAAGTAATATTAAATACTTTTATGGCCAAAGTGAGACGACCGTTTTCCGATCTCAAACTCGTTTGAGATTATTCTTAAATTCAAAGAACAAAGTTCTGAGGGTTGTATAAGAAAGAAACAATCAGCGTTTTTCAAATAAAACATCATGATTGAATTTGCGCCTCTAATGGATAAACTAACTTGGTCCCGCTGCAGTCGCGCGTGTGAAGGATCTGTTGTCGCTGACATTCATTCAAGCACAATCAAAAAGTATGTAAACTCAGCTACTATCTGGTTGTGCTTGAACTGGAACTCCCTCGTCAATTTATGAAACATTAAAAGCGTAGTCTTGTTACGGTACGTAATTTTCTTATGGCTGTAGTCCGTTGTTTGAAGATTTGTTCAGATTTACTCCATGGAACTCAGATAATCTTTTATAATTGGAACAGGCGCTCCAGGTCTTCCAGTTACGCTCATCATTGTGCTTCCAGCCACCATTGCGCTGGCGTCGTGTGACTGGGTCGAATGCTGTGCTGTATTTATGATATTCATACGAAGTGTAAATTTGTGTTCTAACAAAAATGTAATTAATTTGTGTGTAAATTTCAAAGAATTTATTTTACGCCTGTACCACTGACGATGAACGCAGAATGAGTTTTGTGGATAACTTGTAATGTTAGAGCTTTGAATGTCTGAAAATAATTTATTTGAGAAAAGCTTTCATTGTCATCATTCATTGACGAAGATATACGCGAGTTAACTCAATTTAAGGAGTTTGCTATTTTTCACAATCATTATCAATCTGTGACTCTCCGCCTCATAAAATCCATGAGCCATCTAGAAGCTTCCCCAGTGTATCCGAGATACAATGAACCATTTGGAAGTATCAGTGTATCCTCTATACCAGAAACTGTTTTGAAGTATCAGTGATCATAGATACAAGAAACCATTCGAAAGTCTCTCCAGTGCCTGCCCTGACAAAAAATTAAACGAATTTACAGCGTCACGCAACTCTTCAGAAGACGTACCTCTAAGTCATGCTTCTTAATTAGCTGTCCACATTTTCAACCATCATGAGAATCGTCGGAAACTCCAATGAACTGAGAGACAGCTGTGCATTGAAAGATGTCACCTCTCGTCCAGCTCCTGCCACTCCTCTTCCCTCCTCTCGGTTCCGTGAAGAAATCCGAGCGGCGCCACCGACCTTAACTCATGCAGGGCAATTAACGCTACGTGGCAACCATGGTGTGATAGCTGTAGTGGCACTGGGTTGTGTATATGCGAGGCTGTGGACTTACAAGGGATGCTGGTCGGTGGAGTTAGGGAGTGAGACGGGAGGTAGGGAAATGATTTCTCAACTTTGTTACCTTGTCGACGTTATGTTCAATTCTGTTGTTAACATAAAAGATTTCAGCGAGTAGGTGAATTCATGTATTGCAAATTTAATTGCAAAGAGGCTCTGAAATTTAGAATCTCTGTAACTTTACAAGCAGTACGAGTTTGTGGTAACTGGTGATCCGCTGAACACACAACTCGCTCTATTTGCTGACACTGAAGGCCCCTTTGCTCCGTTAACAAGGAGATCTCGAGAAATGCTCTGGTTAGTTTACTTGTGTATTAGTCATGTTTAGGTAAGCATTGGTGTGGTTACCGAGATAGTTCTTTTAAGCAAACTCAACACCAGTAGAATTGTAAAATTGTCATTTCGAGGGCTCTCTACGCGTGCGTTCTATTTAATTCATTGGTAAAATACAGGTTAATTATTTATCTTTCTCGTTGTGCCACATTCATTCAATGAATTAATTAAACAGTGGTGGGGGTGGTGCAACTGTGTTGATAGAAATGTTCACCGTAGGTCAGACATGCGGTGCTGTGATTACCCCTACAAGTGACTCGCCTGTCTCGTGTATGCGCACACAAACTGTGTCACGTGTGTGAGGTTCACATTAGTGTGCGTGTACTTTACTACAGTTGAAGCAAAGACAGTGCATAATTGCATCACTCCTGGAGACCTTGGGTCTGTCAGTATAAAGTTGTGCTCACACGGCGGTCAGCTAAGCCGTTACGCAGGCCCCGCCAAGCGTGTTGCGCGGCGCGTATTTTTCGTGATGTCGCGGCGGTTCTGCGTCGCTCGGTCGCTCATCCATTTGTCTTGTTGTGTGATCGCAGCATTGACTGAGCGATCGATCTATCCGCTGTGCATGATTTACGCAGTGAATTTCTGTGTGACGTCTGGTGCTAAATGAGATGGTTATATCGTGATTACGTCTGGTGGTTAATGAGGTTGTTATATCGTGTGGCGATACGTGCTCTCTCTACACGGTTACAGCATAAGGATATAATAATCACGATGATTACCAGCATTAATTGAATTCTTACAAGGTGAATGTATCACATACACATTTTACGTTAATTGAATGCAATCAATTTTCCATAACGAGAGAGAGACGTCGCAAATTGGAGGAATGCAAACCCCCTGACATGAATACTATATTATGCATTAATGAGGCCAACACAAGAAGGGTATAAATACAATTAATAAGCTTAACATTTACTGGAGAAACACATGAAAAAACACGTAAATTTGTTATGAATCAAGATAGTCTTATTTCATCAAATCGACCACTTCCATTCACAATAATTATTTAAATCACACAATGCCGAGTGGCGGAATTGAAACACTGTTCCATCTAACAACACATCCCAAGTACACGCGGACACGACAAAATTCACTGAAAAAGCACTCCAATCCTATCACTTAACCTCACTCTTAATTTTGACCAACGATACTCCTGATTTAATGATCACTGCCGTTCCATCAACCAATTCACTAACAAAATTATCATCATTGGGCATTCAGTTCGAAGAGTTTCGATGCACGGACGCACACACTACCCGCACACACGCTCAGCAGCCCTACACGCCGCGCGACACACCCTATTGTTTACACTATGTATGCGCAGGCTTCTCCCGCTGGTTTTCAACCTCACTGGTTTAAAGGGGCCAAGATAGAGTTGCATCAATTGATATTTCCACTTGGTTCCTGTTGTAGATATTCCGAAGTGATCACGTAAATATTAAATTTAAGTTGGTGCTGAAGTCCCGAGCCTTTCCAAATTAATCACTGGTGATACCTTCCAAAGTTTATGTGAACTTTTCCTTGAATCCAATTATTCCTAGAAGTAGTAGTCGTTATAGATTTAGATGTACCGATAGATTTCGACAGCTTCCGTTAGATTCTGATCCTGATCCTAATTGATCCCGTAGACCCGGTAGATCGATCCCGCAGATCCCGTAGTTCCTGCAGATGCCGTAGATCCGCAGATGCTGTAGATCCCGCAGATGCCGTAGATCCCGCAGATGCCGTAGATCCCGCAGATGCCGTAGATCCCGCAGATTCCGTAGTTCCCTCCCTAAAATGAGAGAAAAGTCCTCCGTAAGTGCATACCTTGATAGAGGTGCCCTACTACGCTTATGCCTTGATAGAGGTGCCCTATTATATTTATTTCTGTTTCCTGTCCCAGAAGTAGTCTTAACTCCCACCGATGCTTCTGTCATTTGCTCGTTGTTGCCTCGATGTCGATCGCTCCCTCATCTTGTTGACACCCGCCGTAGAATCATTATCGCTCCTAGCACTGTCGCTCACACTTATGACGCCTTGCTATATTGACCTCCTTGGTTTCCTGACTTCTGCTTATATAATCCGTTGGTGTTTTCTAGAAACATGCCTCCTGACTTTTGGCCTCTTCTTTCGCCTTTGGTCTTGCTTGTAGCCGTTGGCCGTTGTTCCCGTTAGTTTCTTATTCGGTGCTTCCCACGTTTCGAGGCTCTCGTAGGACATATTTCATCTGTTAGGCGTCAATCAGGCTTGCTTACGCTGCTTGTTTTGTGTTCTGCTGCGCGATAGCCGTTGGCTTTTAATGAGTCTGAGGCCCAACTGCTCGGATTCCCCACGTATCTGTTCACCTTCACACATCCTTACACGTTAACACATCATTCCACATCACTATACCTTATCACTACTATCACCACATCACTACTACCACCACATATCGTGACGACGTCTGGTGGTGAATGAGATTGTTATATCGTGATGACGTCTGGTGGTGAATGAGATTGTTATATCGTGATGACGTCTGGTGGTGAATGAGATTGTTATATCGTGATGACGTCTGTTAGTGAATGAGATTGTTATATCGTGATGACGTCTGGAGGTGAATGAGATTGTTATATCGTGATGACGCCTGGTGGTGAAAGAGATTGTTTTATCGTGATGACGTCTGTTAGTCAATGAGACTGTTATATCGTGACGACGTTTGGTGGTGAATGAGATGGTTACATTGTGACGATGTTCGATGGTGACTGAGATCGTTATATCGTGACGACGTCTGGTGGTGAATGACATTGTTACATTGTGACGATGTTTGATGGTGCAATAGAATGTTACGTCGTTACGGTCTGGTGGTGTTGAGTGAACTTTTGACTCAGATACCATGAAATTAAATAGCTTTGTATTCTCTGACGACAAGACTGTAGTGAGGACAAACTATTCGTTGCAGTGACGGATACAACGTTCGTGCTCGTCTGTTGGCCACGCAACTATTATTTTTACTTTTGTTTTAAAAATTAGCCATTATTGACAAGGACATTTGCTACAGCTATACATGTTACTGAAATGCATTTCATGTAGAGTGTTTTAAATAGTTTTCGCTGTGCACTCAGTATGTGTCATCAGTTCGCTCCTCCGTTAATGTCTGTGAATGTAAACTGCCGCAATTCTAAGCCCCGTACAGGATGTCTGCGTTGTGCTAGGGTGCAACTGCAGGCATTGGCCAAGTTAATTACTTTGCCATGAGTATTTTGTTAGTCCAACACAGGTACGAGCATCAGCCGAGACTTGGAAATGATGCCGCTGCCGACACAACGAGATTGTGGGGTTCAAATCGTATGGAGGCTTTTGGAGTCATGGAGATCAAGCGGGGTCGAAAGCCTCTGCGCCGACGCCGTAACTCTGATAATTTTGCGCTGGATTAGCAGAAGTGTTTGTGTTTCGTCACGACGCCCTTTGTCGAGTCGTAATTAGCTCTGCAATTTTACTGTTGGCAAAGCACGCATTTATTCGTAAGAGTTTTTTTATTTTGTTGGGCGATGTATTTTGCACTCATTGTTTGTTACATCAACACAATGGGTTGTATTCAAATGCTGTATTATTTTTATTCGTTTTAATATCCCGCTCTATTAGCATTTAATTACAGATCTGCACGGAAGAAGTCCTTACATTAACCAGAAAAAGACGACAGAAGAGCCTTAGGGCTGTATTGTACCGAGGATACAGGCCGTGTTTGGACTGCAGACAACAGTTCATCTTGGCGCTTTTCCTTTATTAATGAAACTTTCTGGGACGTCTAGTTGATTTGTTAGCTATGTTGTTTAGTTTTCAGTATACAATTCTTTGTAAAGCATCCTGAAATATAGATTTTAAAATCTTCATGCGACATGCAATTTCTTTTGGGAACTGTTAACAGTTGAACTGCAATTTTCCAGGTGCGTTGGTTTGGCAAAGCGGCGTGTTGTGCAAGTGTGTGGGTCGGATGTCATACATAAAATTGAATGGCGTTTAATCCTAGGGGGAGTGTGCTGAAAACAACTTTCCTTCAAACGTAATTTTACAACTGGGTATTCCTTGAGAGCTAGGTAGGATTCTCCAGCTTCTCCCAAAATGACTCTGCTGATTGTGTCTGTCCAGATTGTGTTTGTCCTAGTAAGTGTGTGTGTGAACTCAGCGTTCCTGGAAGATAGCGTGAGCTACTTACGTAAGATTCAGCGGTGCTTGTTTCAAGAATCTGTTATTGGTTTCATTATACAGGTTAGAAATTTTTTTTTCACTCTATCTCATTTTTGGGGAGTAGCTTCACTGACGAGATATCTCCAGAACAGTCACTGCTGGATTTTACGTCCTTCTTCCTTCATTATCGTGAGTGGGCTGGTCTTCATAAGTTATACCGCTGCTGTCAGACCTGATACTGGCTAGTCTCCCTCAGCAGAATAGTAATAGTAATAATAATGACAACAGAAGGATAATATTGATTCATTAGTTATATGATTATTATCTTCTCGCAATGTTGGCAGACCGAGCGGCTACTCTAGGAATCTAACAGTGTCGGCAAAAGAACGAATTATTTCCTTTATGAAACCCAGCGCTGCTGGTGGTTGCTTGCCATAAACCCAGCGCTGCTGTTGCTGCTCCCTGCCATACTCAGCATTGCTGTTGCTGCTTGCTGTCATGGACCCAACGCTGCTGCTCGTTGTCATAGACTCAGCACTGCTGCTGCTCGTTGTCATAGACTCAGCACTGCTGCTGCTCGCTATCGTAGACCCAGTGTTGCTCGCTGTCGTAGACCCAGTGTTACTCGCTGTCGTAGACCCAGTGTTGCTCGCTGTCGTAGACCCAGTGTTGCTCGCTGTCGTAGACCCAGTGTTGCTCGCTGCTCGCTGCCGTAGATCCAGCGCTGCGGCGGCGGGCGAACGGTAGCATTGATACGGGGACTGTTTGTCGAGTTAGCATTTCTTGAATGTTTGCGACTCCCACACAACGGTTGCGTGATTATTGTAAAGGCTTTTGTGCGACTGGTGCGCCGTTAGAGAAAGGAAAACATAGAGGAAGTGGCTATTCATGTCTTCCAACCTGTAAACTTGTCTGCTCACTAGAAAGTTTTTGTTATCTGTTAATAGGTTCTTAGTTTTAGTTTGGTTTTATGATTTTCGTACTTAATCTACTATACCGGCTCTCTTGTCGTATTCATTTTTCTTTCACCTATCGTTTTTTGCTTGTTTATTGCTTGTTTTATTTTGCGTCCAATTCTCGTTGTAAAAGTATTTTAACGTTTAATTTTTTGTTTAATATCTTTTTGCTTTCTTGTCTTTCTACTTACTTATGTTTCCCCAGCCCAGCCAAATGTTGAAATGTGAGAGGGAGGTGAATGCTCTTAAATGGTGAGAGCTGAGCTTAATTGTTGCCTTCTTGCCGTACATTTTGTCAGTGTTCTTGTGTGAGGCGCGATCGCTGCCGTGGGAATTTTGTTGTTTAGCAGCCGTGCATCGCTGTTGGCCGTGACGCTCTCTGGGCTCACTCTTAGGGCCCACCTGAACCCCTAACTTCTGCTCTGCTTCTGCTCAGGGGGTAGGGGGACCCATCGAGACAACTTTTGCGAGGGAAAATAGGAAAGAAAATTCTCGAATGAGGGTCAAAAACCTCAATCTGTGTATTTTTCATCTAAAAATTGAATTTTTGAGAGATGGGAGGGAATGAAGCGTTCTCTTTTACATGTTCCATCGCTCTACTGATTATTTCTAGGGTCTCCGATCTATGCAAACCTGGTTAAATGCGGAACAACCATCTGGTTTCTATGGTACACACTTTAGACCACCGAATATTACTGAGTTAATCTAGCCATAAATACGAAAAGGCTTCTTCCTAAGCCCTCCGCTCGCAGTCTTCAGCTGTACAATTGGAGGGCTACAGTCGTCGTGACGTCACAACTTAGAGTTGTACATCCATTCATGGCATTTTCAATGATTCCATCTTTGTTTCATTATTTCGATAAAATTTCGGGATCTTCTCTACAAATGGAAGGGCAAGATCAACTTTCTATTCAGCATCTTCGTGTAGGGCCTCACAGGCTCAGCCTTCATGATCCTCGATTTGGACCGAGCAGTGATTTGGACAGCGCAGTGCTCTTCAAAGTGTGGGTTGCGCGACCATTCAAAAGTGGTCACGAAATGTAGGATCATA
>VCRD01001261.1:34630-50193 GCA_006783055.1 Trinorchestia longiramus
TTGTTGGTGGTAATAAACATCTGATTATGGTTAACTACAGTAGCGCTCAGAGGAATATATGTACAACCTGTTAACACAGCAGAAGATTCACAACCCGTGCAAGAAAATCATGTCAATAAAGGTCATAGCGATGGTGTGATGTTACAATTTCCTTAATCGTCACTATTATTAAGCGAGAAGTAATTAATAACATGGATACTGGTGTTTATTTCTCAACCTTATTCACACAATTTTTAAGGCGCTCTGCAGGTGCTCAACCGGGCTGACACTGTTAGGGGAATACCTCCAGATCTGGGGGAAACGCTTGCAGTCTGGAGGAATGGGAGAAACATTCGTAAAAACGAATAGATCTGGGAAAATTTTGCTAGGAATTATTTCCAATGCAAAAATGGTTCAACTTGAATAATTTTGAATTACACGTAGACGTATGCTCATTCGAATGTAGATGTCATGATGCAAAACAGGAAACGCCTCCTTAACGACGAATAAGAGGCGATTTAACGAAGTTTGAACGAGTATCGAACTCGTTCAGACTTGCAACGAGATTCGCGTCGCATTTCATTATGGATAGCGTCTTACCTGGATCTGTTATAAAGAGCTGTGGATATACATCCTATCCTGCGGCTATTAATGAAGCAGGTTGTTATCATATTGTAGTTAACCATAATCAGATGTTTATTACCACCAACATTACCACCAGCTTGGTTGACTGGTGAGCGAACTTGCTTGTGATACGAGAAGACCCGGGTTCGAGGTCCGCTGCCGCGGTGGTCAGTTTGTGTATGACCATCGTTCAGCTTGAATTGCGGCATGGGACTTGGGTACCAAGCAAACAATGGACCGAAAGGCTCGTTCCTATAGTCTCATTCTCTTACTATCATCTATCATTAGTGAGGAATGTGTTCATACCAACTCTAGTGAGTCTGTATGAGCCCATCTTAAAACTGAGGTAAAAACATGAAGGGGTGTTGCATATGAAAAGCTGCAAGATTTCAGATTTGAGTTCATGGTTTTCAACAATTTACTGAAAAAAACATCAGAAATTAATGAGTTGTTCCTTTAATTATTAGAGTTTTTATCATTAATACGCTTAATATACGCAATCGGTTTTTATTTTTTGAATACACTTTATATATTACTTTTTACAATTTTTTAATGTGTATTTTGTACAGTAGATCAGCTTTCTTAATAAACATTAAATTTTTCTGCTATATTTGTATTTTATTTTTACTAAAGTTAAAGGGGTCGTACAAAAACAAAATCTTTTAAAGGGGGTCGCGGCGGATAAAAGTTTGAAGATCACTGGACTAGAGTTTACCTCCAGCGTATCTGTCCTGCTCCCGTATGCATCTCAACCCTAGTAAACACAGACATGGGCTCCACGTGGGGGCCATGTGGCTGGCCAATACAGCCCTTGTGGGCTCCATGTGGTTTTTTGAAAAAAAAAACCATGTGAAAATTTTTTTATGAGGATAGTACGCATTTTTTTGAGAATTTACACCTGGGCTGCACCTGGGCTGACCAAGTAGGGAAATTCCCATGGCTGGTCATATCATATCCACATTACGAACCCATGTAAAACCCAGATTTTAGGTTTCATGACAAAACCATCTTCTGCCCACTCTATGCCCAGGAGCTTATATATATATATATTTTGATGCTGCCCATCCAAAGCCCAGAGACCCACGTGGGCCCCACATGGGCCCCATTTGACCTGTCTACTAGGGAAGACCCAACTACACAACCCAGGCACAAGCTGCTTCACTTTGCTCATTTAGTAGTTATTTTTTCAGTCAGGTATGAAAGGACTCCAGGAAATGAGTGCGAATTTGCCAAATGTTTTTTCTGCCTTCGGAGAAAGTGAACACGGAATTTTAATTTTCACCTTGCCAAGTCCGGCATCCCCCAGCTGATGGTAGGTTCAGCGACGCAAATTACAGCTTGACGAGTTCAGTCCTCGCAGAACAATTGGGATGTATTTGATTGTGGAGCTTGGTTGTGATCGGGTGTAGGCGAGGTTGTGGCCAGTTTTCTCTGGCTGAAGTTTATATTGTTCCTGTTCAGAACTTGTTTTACCCCCTGAAAAGTATTTTTCTTCGTGCTCTTCGGGGAAATTTACTGCTGATGGTTGGTAGGATTTTTGTACATTTTCTGTGACGAGGATCGAAGTTTGCTAGTGTGTGTCGTCGTCTGCAGGTCTGAGAGTTATAGTGTTTTTGATAAGTCGTCCACCTGCCAGGACTCCACATGTGACGCTACAAGAGGCCACTTGCATTCAGATGATATATTTTGATGCTGCCCTGGGGGAAATTTTTGTCATTAAAAGCTGAAATATTTATTGTAGAATACTGTGCATGCGTTGAACGCTACTACATGCATGGGCCATGCAGTACGAAAGATATGATGCTCAAGGTTAAGAGAGGAGAAATGAAGATGGTGTAAGCAATAAATGGAGTAATGATTTCCAGGTTTTACCTTCGAAGTAACTGATATATTTGTTTTTGTAAAAAATTCCCAGAACTTCGCTTGCTGCTAGACTGTGCTGTACAAACTAAGGAAACATGACACAACGCTTTAAAGTCTCCAGTTACAAAACAAAACTTCCAAAGTTGAAGATGCTTAGAGAGACCTGAAGGCACCCAGTTTCCTGCATGTTAGTCCAACAACTTAAGTGTGTCTAAACGCATGTCGAACAGTCAGCTTGTTTTAATGGTACTTGACTTCTAGCCTTCCACAAGCTAATGAACTAAAGAGAATGCGTTTTCCTTTGCGTCATTCTGAAGATATTTGCTTGATTATTCGCTCGAGGGTTCCAGCGAGTGAGTAGTTCGAAAAGAATTTTTCGAGCGTAAATTTGCTGCATCACCGATGCCGTCGCAGCGTTGCCTACACACAGTTTATCGTTCTGTTTTGTGGAGTGAAATTCGTAATTACTCGGGGTCGAGTAACAATCCTTTTTAACACGTTGACTCCGATTGCCTGATTGGTGTAAAACTTCACTTTATACGCATAGTCACTAGAAGGAACTGAAAAAATTACAGAACCTAACCTCAGTGGTACACATACGTACCACTTCGGAGTCAACGTGTTAAGATTTCTACTGGACGTTGGTAGAACCATGGTGAGGTAAATCAAAACTTTCTTGCTTATTCTGTCCATCATTGTACGAATCGTAGGACTCTTGTTCGGCGTGTGAAAGTCGTCTTCTAAAATAATACGTACTAGTTATGAAAGTTTTTTAGTTTTAGTTATAGGCAAATTTTTTAGTTGAATTTAATGTGGAAAACGATTGATTTTCATCAGATTTTTATTAAAAAACGTTCCGTTTCGCCGTCCTCTTGTGAAAACCTGCCGATCACTGGCCTACGTGCCGAGTTGCTGCTCCATTCACCCTCTGACTTCTGGAACATGAACTCTGTCTTGGCAACTGTGATCGTAATGATTCTTTTGCATTGCAATTTCTCTTGAAAATGTTGGGTCTCATTGCCCCTGATTTGAGCGGAAATGCATTGTCTTCAGTCGGTGAAATTAAAAGGAAGATGGAAGATTTGCTAAAAAAGAAGCTGTGAGACCCGTCAGACCGCAGCTGCAGCATTACAGCAGCTGCACACCCCTCTAACAACTGCATGACAGTCGACTTAGTCTCTGGCGTGCGACATGCTGCAAATATCTTGTCTGTGACGCAGTGTGTATCACACGCAGTGCTACGATGCATCGTATTTCATATCATAAAGTTTTTAATTGTAGGCCGATGTTTTAACTGTAAGTGACTTGCCTCTATTCACTTGAACTGCCTCGCTTCGTCCTTAGTTCTGGATCAGCTTTAAGTGGCAATTTGGAATTGCAGTGGGATATGATAGCCATGAATTCGTTCATTCATGTGAGCATGATTTTAATTTTGTAATTGCATGAATATAATATCAAAGTTTCAACGAGTTGTGGAATAGAACAAATGTGGAAATAATTTTCAGAAACTGATATTGCTTGGTAATCCGACGTGTTAGATACCTCGCGCAGTGTACACGCTTTGTAATTTACAAAACTGATTTTACTGAAGAAAATTTTTTGGGAGAAATGTTAGCTGGTGCAGTTAAGTACTGTAAGGCTGGTAGCGTTTGTTAAGTGCGTTTTTTTATAACGGACAATTGGACACCATTGAAAACCATTGTGCTCCTGGAATTTTTCAATTGAAATTTTTATCAAATTGTTGATAGTTTACGTTTTGGAATAAATATTTCCTAACAGTCAAACATGAAATTTCGGATGAGTATGACACTACGAGTTTTGCTTACTCGGCGTTCAGAGGGACCTCAGCGTTCAGAGGGACCCCGGCGTTCAGAAGGACCTCAGCGTTCAGAGGGGCCTCGGCGGTCAGAGTGACCACTGTTCCGAGTACTACACCTACACAACACACATACTGTATGTTGGCTGGTCACCTGAACGGCTGTATATGTGGTCCTGTCGTGCGTAGAAAGTCCAGCAGTCGTGCATGTGTGGGGAACGCTCGCTCTGAAGGCGTGTCCGTAATTACACAACCTATGTTCGCTGATGTATGACAGCGCTGACCTTTGCCATCAAAGTTTTCTCTGGCGTCTACTCTTTCTCCCTCTTATGCATTTGTTAATTTTTTGTGGTCTCGCTGCGCTTGTCCTACGCCCGTCCTATCCAGGCCTGCAGTTGCCGCAGGGCTTCTTCAGCTCACGTAGTCATAGTTCAGAAATTCTCCCTGCTGGTAGTAGACATGCATTCTTGTCATCGTAAGACAAGTGGTTGCAAGTTATGACTGATATAATTATTGACCAAGCTGGACATGTTCTCTGTAAAAATTGCTTGCCTTTCTTCAAGAACTTAGAACCATTGATTAGCTCGTACCTTGTTCCCTCTAGCCACAGTGGCTCGTTGTACTGTTTGTTGAACGCAGTAGCCTGTGTCCAATGCAAAGCAACACCTGCATCAAGCAAGAGCTGACGGCTTATGCTGTAAGAGTGCGTAACGTTGCAGTAGAGCGCCTCCTTCAGGAAATTCAGAGTTCCTTCGAACTCGCTCCAACAATTCCTTCTATTCATTTATGTTTAGAATGATTACTTTGTTAGTGGTATTAGGTGTTGAACAATGCATGAAATGGATACAGATAACTTGAATTACCCACCACTCCTCCTTCCTACCTTAGCTGTATTGTAACCAACGGAAGGTCCTGGCATGAGGCTCTTTCTACAATCTGCTTCATTATGCATATGTTAAGTTCTAAACTTAACTCCTGACGAAGTGGAAACTGAACTGAGGGTGGGCTTTGGAGTTTCTGGTCGTAACCTTTCTTCTCGGACGGGCGTGAGGCCGTCACAGTCGCCAGCTAAATTGATAAACGATCAAATTCATGTCTGGGACAGAAAGTTCCCTGTGTTGTTTCCCAGGACTAGCTCAAGGTCAAGCCGTGATGGCATTTTCAGGTGTTTGAGTCCATTAATATGGTGCTGGCAATGTTTCCATGCCATAATTGGCCTGACGGACACCTTACTATGAATGATTGTTAGTTCTGATTTGGTTTTATGGAAACGGTTGTGTAGAAAGCGTAGAAGCAAAACTTAAAAGAAAAGTTGAATAGCAGATAAGAGTACAAATCTTGAAGCTGATTTTATTTCAAATCAGTCTGCTAACCCAATATATAGAGGTAGGAATTGTGAGTACTGACCCTACACTGCTTGTGAGCCGGCGCTGTTGTACTGGAGGGAAACTCGAGGCTTAACCCTGTAGCGTAAATAATTCCGCTCGTACGTTAATTCATTTCTTAAATGTTTGTCTGTTATGCTCTGTCTTTATCATTAAATTATAGAAGTACATATAATGTTAGCTCTAACTCAACTGTGCAGGATAGCTGTGCACCTACCACAATCCAGCTTTCGTGCTGTTTTACTGTAAGTAAATGAAACAACGGCAATAACAAGCGAGCTAGTTTGTCTTAATTGTTCATGCAAATACTAATCACGCCAGCGGTGGCGAGCAGCACCGGTGTCGCAGTCGTGCAGTGTTACTGTAGTGACTGCATCACGAACGTCAGGTGTGGTGATGCATGTCAGGATAATTGGGTGGTAATAATGATATTGATGATGCCAGGTAGTGAGCTGTCCACTACATTGTTAACAACAGAACGCTATGGGCTCCAGGCCCATGTGTGGTCACGTGGCCCGCTGTGTACGCGGTCACGTGGCTCGCTGTGTACGTGATCATTTGAACCGTTGTGTAAGTGGTCACCTGGCCTGCCTAGCGCCTGTATGGAGGCCAGGGGGAAATCCATGGCAAAGGAGAGAGAAAATGAAGCCTTTCGTGTCCATTCTTGGTGCCTGAACTCCTCAGTGCCTGTTCCAGCACGTTGTCTCATGGTGATCTCCCAACACAAGTATTCTTATAGATGATGTGAATCTAATGACGCGATTACTAGCGCGTCTAATCAAAAACCTCGTTGATTGAAGGCCGATGTGTTGGTTCTAAAGGGTGCGACAACATAACTTTTTCTTTTTAAATGCGTTCTGCTTTGAAATATAGGCAGTTATGTTGCTGCATCTGGTATGTTATTCACTTGTCTTTACTATGTTTGTTGAGAAGTTGGGGTGTTCGGGAAAAAAGGTGTAGTCGATAATTGTCTACTATGACAGAAAAAATGCTGTTTTCCTTTCACTAAAAGTGGAAACGCCTTCATTCCGAAATGACTATTTAATCTATAGTAAAAATAGAGAAAAAGGAGAGCCAATCTTGCGCTCCCGGGCTGTCGTTGAATTGCAGTGCCATAGACCGTACAATAGTACGCGTACAGGTTCCTTAAAAGCGAGATCCCATAATAATACATAACCACCGTATTTGATGGCTTATAAGACACGAATACGGCATATAAGACGAAGTACGGCATATAAGACGAAGAGATTAGCCTAGGCCTACGGGAGGTTTCAAAGTTTATCTACTCACGGCGATTTTTGAGTCAAAATTTTCTAAAAAAGTGCGTTTATATGCTGTCAAATACGGTAAATCGTATTAGGTTGTCACGCATGAAATATCGCTTTTTTAACTGGCCTTTTAGTCTTCGTCACATTTGTAATTTTTGTACCAAAGTAAAACGGTGACAGCAACATCAGATTCCCAGGAAATAGATTGCATGCATAAAAGTTTGAAAAAGAAGCAACTCAGACTAGTGAATAGAGATGACCCAGTTTTGCTGTATGACAATGCATGACCTCACACTCCTCAGGCCACGGTCTTCAAGTTACTAAATTTGAGTTACGAAATTTTGCAACATCTTCCATATTCTTTCGAAACTTTTTTACTAGGTACAATATCGCTTATTTAAACACATTCAGCTTTTTACACATGATAAAACATGCAGTAATAGAGAAGAGATAATTCCAGCATTCAGACAATCCCCTACATAAAAACAAGAAATTTCTCTTAAAGATGGAATATATGAGCAGAGAAACGTTAGAGAAAAATCTAAATATACATGGATCGCACTTTGATTAAATAAAGAGGTGTATTAACGCTTCTGAAACATTTTGTTTGCCGTTCGAATACGAAATTTCATGCGAGACAACTAATATTTTTTCTGCCCTATATTTTCTGAACACTACTTTTCTTGAGTAGTTTCGTGTGCAAAATCATTCAAATGATATAATATGGTGTTTTAGATGCATTGTTGGTATTGACATGCGTCTACTGAACCACCCAGTGTCGTGCGTGTCGGAGGCAGCACTGCGCCTGTCGCAGTTCCGTCTGAGCGGAACCTGGGGCAGACAGTTCACAGCTCGCTCGCTTGCTCTCTCCGTGACCGTCATCACTACCTGCAAACTCGACGATGAGTGAGTTTGCGTCTCACGTGGAAAATTTTGGTTCTAATTCCCAGTTATTGACGGTGGAAGGCTATCAATGTTTTGTTTCCGTTTTGTGACAAATTAATAGCCCACTCAGTTTTGTCTTTCCATCCTTTTGGCAAATTATCTCAATTGTACACTTGTGACTTTACTCAATATTTGTCGTCCATGCGCTGTGTGTGGCGGAGTCGCCTGCAAATGTTGCCTCTTAAGCTTAATTTCCTGCATTAGAGGAAACATCCAAATCCTCAACTTTTTTTCACCCATAAACACTAGATAATTTTAATCATATGTATGATGAATGGGAACTACATGCGTGGTCAGTATACGTAGACTCGGATCACTCTCGAAAAAATACCATCTAAACTTCATTCGAACGTTCTACATAATTATGAGACCGGTTCACGTATTTTATCGCTATTAATTGGTGAGGAGCAAATAGGTGCTTTACAATTTAATCAATGGATATACAACGAAACACTTCATTGTAACCCTACCTGTTAATTTTGTTTCGCCTCAGCCCTCGCTTATATTATATTAGCAAGACATTCAGCACTGGACTTGAGACCCTCTGCTCTGAGGTGAGGGCAGGTGTGAGTGATACTGAGTCAGTGATGTTGCTGTCAGCCTTCGTTGTCGAGTTAACTCTAATTTGCATCGGTTATAGTATTGTGAAAAGGAAATTAATGTAAATTTGACGATGCACTTTTTTTTAGTTAACCTGGGCTGGTTGTGGAGGGGTGTTTTGCTCAGGTGTTTAGGGAGAAGGCTTCAACGGCAGTAAAAAAATTTTTTCAAATAAAAGTTATCTCACTTAATATAGAGTTTATTGTACAGGATGCTTCATTTATGCTCAAGTACAGTTACCATAGACGGGAGAGCTTGACCTTCATATTATGTATCGTTTGGTATTCATTCGCTGATATTTTGAAATTTTTTATTGTTTAAAAACGTGACGCTTTGAACTCAAGAGATGATTAATGTGTTTTCGTTGCTATACAACATCGGTCATTATTTCAAAATCCTCGATTAAGTTGAAACTGGGTTGAAGTATTAGCATGTGTGAGTATTTTATTATTTCTTCAAAGTGAATGTCTATTGACGTGTTAGTGTTCGCCATTGTGGACCCTCAATAATGTGCACGTCTTCGGCCAGTCCTAAAGTTTTTCGTGATCCAAATTTTCAAGAGAAATGGCGGCGCTGTGCACGCGCTCGTGCAATTCATGCGCCATGACGACGGGTGCCCGCCTCCTGGAGCTCCTCCCCTCACCAAGGTCACACGCTCGTCCGTGTCTGTGCAAGTATCCAGCGCCGTTGAAATACGTGCTTCAAAGATATAATAAATCATTCTTGTGCGGTGCTAGCGAACTTACAACTGGTGTTGCTGCAAAGCAATATCAAATTGTTTGCATATTTTAAGATCCGCTAAACGAATATCATCGTTTTGTACGTACGAATTTCCTTAGTTAGTGCTTTCTTGCGATGGGAAGCATTCGTTACGAGCTCATTGCTTACCAGTAAATCAAATTTGAATTCATAAAAAGAAGCAAACAAACTAATCAGTGCCTGAATAAATTGAGTGAAAAAAATCACTGCAAATTCTCTTACCATTGATGACCTAAGATTTCTAACAATAACAATTCTATTGGTGAGTCACAATGGCGTATGACTTTCATTCATAAAATAGGCAGTCAGCAGAGGTTTTACCATCAAAATATGGTGTGTCTCGTCGGTAGTCGGGTACTGTAATGAGAGGCATGGTAGACACACTGACGTGCCTTACATCAGTGCTTCTTTAACTAGCTGATGGGGCGTACTGGCAGTGTTTCTCAATGTACCATAGACCGGTAATATTTCTTAGATGCATTAATTTATGCTGGAAATAGACTACATATTTTACTCCTACAATCTGTACGACGGTCGGTGAGTACCACGCTCCACCGCCCAGCTGGTGACCCGCAGAAGGGCACAGCTCCGCGGATCACCGTTTGAGCAACACTGCTTGCATCATTCCAGACTGCAACGTTTGAGAGGGGCTGCCTCGTGCTGTGCGCCCCTTTAACACGTTGCCTCCGATTGCCTGGCCGGTGTCAATATTCACTTTGTACGCATGGTCACCGGAAGGATCTGAAAAAATTACAGAACTTAACCTAAGTGGTCCACGTACGTACCACTTCGGAGTCAACGTGTTAAATGAAGATAGAAAAGTTTTTGTATGGAACGCTTGGTGTGAGTGCTTTATCGAATTATGAGAGAAGTCGAGACGTTCGGCTGGGAATTTTATTTTACTGTTGCCTTGGTGCATTCAGTTTGTTCGCTTCACAATTGAGAACACATTCTCACAGTTTCCTTTCTGTCAATATGAACTGAAAACACTGCTCATGCACTTAAAATATGGGTTAGAAATCGTGCATGAGTAACTGCGTTGCAAGTTGTAATGCCCTATTTCCCTCAGACAATGCCCTCCTTCCGCCAGTTCTTAAGTTCATCGTAACGAGGGCGTTGGCAGGCGCGGACGTTGCATTTGGATGGCGTACAGGATTTGTATGATTACTCTCATGCATTGCCTAATTGTCTTTGTAACTCAAGACACAAGATTGAAATGAAACTCGTGTCAATTGTTTTTGTTATCAAGTATACAAACGATTTCTATTTTCAACAACAGTAATTTAGTGCAATGAAGTAATGACAAACTTCATCGTTGCCCTACATAACACCTTCATATGTACACTGTCGCCACACACTTTCTTCGGTGTCCCATCATATCAAATTACAATTATGATTGCCCTGGCTGTACAGGACCACCATCGCTATTTCTCCATATTCCTGCTCTGTCATCACCCTTCATCACGCACCTTGCTGACGTCATCACGTCTTGGTGATGAGTGAGTTTGTTTCGGCACTCCCTCCTTTGGTCAATATGTTGTTTGTGTGTTACAGTTTAAGGGAGTCTTGTCATGCGTTGGCAGTCTAAGGAAGTCTTGTGTCATGCGTTGGCAGTCAAAGGAAGTCTTGTGTCATGCGTTGGCAGTCTAAGGAAGTATTGTGTCATGTGCTTGCTGTCTAAGGAAATCTTGTCATGTGTTGGCAGCCTAAGGATGAATCTGAACGAAGTTTCGTGTTGTGGAATTTGTGCAACAAGAGCTGTCTAGACTCCGAACTGACGCGTCCAGAGAGAAAAAACTGGACTGGTGTGTTGGACTGGTGTGTTGGACTGGTGTGCTGGACTGGTGTGCTGGACTGGTGTGCTGGACTGGTGTGCTGGACTGGTGTGCTGGGCTGGTGTGCTGGGCTGATGTGCTGGGCTGGTGTGCTGGGCTGGTGTGCTGGGCTGGTGTGTCACAAGTTCCACTCTAAAGAGATTAGGTGTGGTCGAAGAATTTGTTATTATTGTTTAAGTTAGTGACTCACTACAGCCTATTATGCCTCTGGTGAAGCGCCAGTATGCCTATTGTTTTATATGAAGAACCAGTAGGCCTATTAGGCTTCCTCTGAATGGCCAGTAGGCCTATTAGGCTTCCTTTGAAGGGCCAGTAGGCCTATTAGGCTTCCTCTGAAGGGCCAGTAGGCCTATTAGGCTTCCTTTGAAGGGCCAGTAGGCCTATTAGGCTTCCTCTGAAGGGCCAGTAGGCCTATTAGGCTTCCTCTGAAGGGCCAGTAGGCCTATTAGGCTTCCTCTGAATGGCCAGTAGGCATATTGAGCCTTTATAAAAAATCAGTTGGCCCATAGGGCTTCCTGTGATGGGCCAGTAGGCCTATTAGGCTTCCTCTGAAGGGCCAGTAGGCCTATTAGGCTTCCTCTGAAGGGCCAGTAGGCCTATTAGGCTTCCTCTGAAGGGCCAGTAGGCATATTGAGCCTTTTATAAAAAATCAGTTGGCCCATAGGGCTTCCTGTGATGGGCCAGTAGGCCTATTAGGCTTCATCTGAAGGGCCAGTAGGCATATTGAGCCTTTTATAAAAAATCAGTTGGCCCATAGGGCTTCCTGTGATGGGCCAGTAGGCCTATTAGGCTAGTCTTCGTTAGCTCTCGGAAGCGCAGTCATCGAACGTGTCGGTCACCACCCACCACTGTAGCACTGGTTGTGGAATATTTTTTTCACTCATTCTGATTTTTCATCTCGGACGTTCTGTTTTTCGGAGATATGATAAGTATCTCATTTCAGTGTATTTTTATAGCCATTCACGCGTTTCCCGAATCTTTTCAATTGTTCCTCTGCCACAATTCTTTTGAATGTGATGGTTCTATTCCCTCTGTACAATATTGGACTTTAAATACTACATAATAATTAAAATACACTCACGATATCTATTTGTATTCTGAACAACCGGTGATGTGCCGAGTAACACAAAAGAAACCTGTGCCACCTAGCAGCGCTTCTTGTCTCCACGACACAGCACATCACTGACACAATACGACACATATCGTTCCAGCTGTTGTGTTGCAACTGATACACATACACGCGGTCACAAATACACGTACACTTACTCGTTCACGTGCGCCTACGAACACATGCACACGTCCATATATACACGTACAAATATTCACGCACGCACACACACATGCATATACACACACGCACACACTCATACACACTCGCACACACATGCAGACACACAGACACACACAAACCAGCTACCGTCTTCTGCAGTGTGGTCAATACGTCCGTCGCCGCCCTGTCCGCTCCTTGTTCATGTGAACTGTCCGTAGTTTTGTCACTGGCCTTCCCCTGGATAAGCGCTCTCAAACTGAGGTTTAAATGCAACATCAATCCTCAATTTCACTAATTTCATTTGCGTATGACAAGACCTCGAGTTCAAAGATTCATTCGAGTTCTGGCAAGTGGCTACGAAGTGAAGACTGCGTAATATACCCTGACATCGGATCAGCGGCCGTCATATGAAGTGGCTGACTTAAAGAAGTAGATGCTTTTCAGTTCTCTCGCTTGCTGAGATATTAATTAAGTGAGCCAGCTAGGCCTAAGCGCAGCACGTAACCTCAGCCTCTTCCCAGCAACTGAAGCAAAACAAAACTGAAGTGAAACAAAACTGAAGTAAAACAAAACTGAAGCAAAACAAAACTAAATTAAAACAAAGCTGAAGTAAAACAAAACTGAAGCAAAACAAAACTGAAGCAAAACATAACTGAAGCAAAGCAAAACTGAAGCAAAGCAAAACTGAAGGAAAGCAAAACTGAAGGAAAGCAAAACTGAAGGAAAGCAAAACTGAAGGAAAGCAAAACTGAAGCAAAACAAAACTGAAGCAAAGCAAAACTGAAGGAAAGCAAAACTGAAGCAAAACAAAACTGAACCTGCACAGGAGTGTGACACTGGCAGCCGTACACGCTCTCCTGGTCCTCACCGCTATGCCTTGAACTTTAATATGCATATTTAGATTATTTATTAAAATCTCTTGCACGCGTGCCGTTTGATAGATTGTAAAAATATCTTAGTGACTACTTGGAAATAGACGTCGTTTTCTCTATTCAGAGCTTTTCATTCATGCGAAGACAATTCAAATAAGTTTGCATAGTATCTACATTATTAATCAAGAACTGCTAATGTTTTTTAAACTATAAGACAAGTCTCTAAAAACTTAAAATTAATTTGACTGACCTAAAATTCCTATCAATCATTACAAACATTGTCTTTTTCTGAGTGAAGAATGTGTGTGGACCAGGAAGTGTTCGAGGTAGCCGTGATGAGATTTGGTCTTGCCCGCAGCCTTCCTGTTCTTAGTTTGAGTGCGGACACACAGAGCATATGACAAGACATGGGTAAACCAGTGAGTGCTGCCAGGTTCTACTGTGGACATCAGCATGAGCAGGTCAGATGCTCTGGAGGTCGAGCACACCCGTCTTGCTGCACTGGCTGGTCGCAATTGAATTTACATCTTCTAACTGATGTGAGGGAAATGGCGAGGTCTGTAGTAACTGCAGTACAACAGCTCGGAATGTGCATATTTTGTAAACTTCTTTCACATATTTTTAATAGATTTATTTACATCATACCATTCGATGCGGTCGTAACTCTTTTTACAAGTGTAAATTTTCCAGGAAGCATAAAAATGAAATCTTTGAATTGCCCTCCACAGTTATTTTGATTTTTTCCTCTTCTTTCGTTTGTATTGCCACACGTCTTGAAATTTTGAAACAATCTTAATTTTTAGTCGTTGAAATTTTACATTTTGAATAGTACTTGCAGCTACTACTTCGTTGATTTATTTTAAACTTTACAGACTAAATTAACTTTACAAGCCTGCAACAAAAATACTAGTTCCTTCTGAAAGACTGAGTTTATCAGCCAGCAGAGATATACTGCTTGCTGTCAGCAGCAGTAGTGGGGAGTTGCGAGTTGGTGTGACAGTGCTGTTGGAGGAGCGCATCGTCCCCAGCGCCTGCCTCTGCCCTGCAATGAAAGTTCAGCAAGCTCCTCGGTCTGGTCTGAAGAGTCCAATTGCTCATTCCTTCATTTCCGTGTCATGCCCACTAACATCAATATATGTTTGGAGGCTTTAATTTCGAGTTTAGGCAGAGTTGCCAGGTCATGGCGGAGATGCCAAGCCTGAATATTTAATCCTTTAAAACTAGAGCAATGAATTCTGTGAATAATCGTTGAAGTCAGTTGTGATCCAAGAGAGGAGGAGCACAGGCAACTGATCAGGCGTCCGTAGTACGAATTAGGGAACTCATTAAATGGAATTTCAAAGATGAGGAGACAAGATTGTACACCTCTCGCAGTGAAACAGGCGTGTAGCTTCCGGAATTATCCTACAGTACTCTAAACCAATGTTTTTTAAAGATCTTCGACTGCCTGACAGTTAGGGCGTGTACCAACCTATAAAAGACGTAAAATTTGCTAAATTTCGCATCTGCTATGAAGTGCCGCACTTCATTCCTAATTCGAGGTACAAAGAGGACTGGCGTTGCAAGGCCTGTGCTTGCTTCTCTTTTCCGGGCAATGAATAAGCGACAAGTTTCAGTGTTCACGACGTGGTCATGAAGTATCCCAGGGATGAGAGAGGTGGAGGGGAGATTGAGGAGGGAGCCTTGCTGGCTTATTGATCTGCCATGAAGTCTTTACAGGGGGCGGATCCCCCTCCTTCAGGCCGCTCTTTTCATGGATGTTTCTAGAATGTTTACTTTGTTTATTTTTCTCAATTCACAGCTTCATTTAATTGGCTTCACGGACTCCTTGCGCTGTTCATAGAGTTTTGTACTTACAGAAACAGGGTGTTTATTTCTCAACATACCAATGCACCTGATGGCATCAGAGAAAACTGATAACTGTTATTTTAGGAATAATAGTGAGAAGCAGCGGAATGTAATGATTGACGATGTCAGTACAAATTGTATTCTTTTGATTCGTTCAAAATTCGTTTATATCAAGCGAACATATATCAAGCGGGCATTTTCTTTTATTGAATTAAGGTAAAATGTATGGGTGACTTGCTCAAGAGAATTTTTTCCACTTTCATTAATATGGATCAATGCAATGGTGGCCTCAAAAATAGTTGCTCATTCAAAAATATTTTTGCGATTGATTGAATTTGCACACAAGCCCAACGACTGTTGCGGGTGTCGATAGTTGCAGTGAGACTACAGTGGCAGTGAGGCTACAGTGGCAGTGAGGCTACGGGGGCAGTGAGGCTACAGTGGCAGTGAGGCTACAGTGGCAGTGAGGCTACAGTGGCAGTGAGACTACAGTGGCAGT
>VCRD01001261.1:50217-77938 GCA_006783055.1 Trinorchestia longiramus
GAGGCTACGGTGGCAGTGAAGCTACGGTGGCAGTGAGGCTACGGTGGCAGTGAGGCTACAGTGGCAGTGAAGCTACGGTGACAGTGAGGCTACAGTGGCAGTGAGGCTACAGTTAGTACTGGGCACAGTCCACCAAGTTCGCTGAGGGTCTAACGTCAAGTACACGCACGGTGGCATTCAGGCGTCGAAGTTTACTGTCGTATCGACCGTCCTGTGAAGCTTGGCACGAGGTGCTATTGATTTCTTCATACTGCGTCGAGGTAGAACACATTGTCAAATGAACGCTTGCGCTTGTTCCCGTCAGCGAGCTTCTAATTTTAAATTCTATGGAGGAGTTTGGGGGAAGTTCACGTCCGTTTGGTAGTATTTATTCCAGTCGTCAAATTTGATTTTATGAATGCAATAAATATAATAACCCTGTTCATGTCAACACTCGAGATTTTTACTCAACAATCAAATGAGACGCTCGTCTTCATCCGGATCGTGTGACGAATGTTTTTCATGTGATTTCCTTCTTACGGTATATTAAATTAATTGTCAGGTATTTCTTCTCTCAGTGTGGCAAGTAATGTAGTAGATAAAATTGTATCATTTAATTTTAAACTGATTGTACTTACTGCTTTGTTGAAGCTCCTTTATAAATACTTTTAAATTATTTATAACAAATATAGCGTATTTGCATTGCTTCTCTTCATCCGATTGTCAGAAATTTTTGTGAGGAGAACACAACTTTTGTTAGACTAAAGTCAACTATGCGTGAGTGAAAGTGAGCTAAGATCACCATTGATGCATGCCATGATTTAATCAGGTGCTCGTAAAAGCTTGATGTTCGTTCATGTTTTCTTGCCAATTTAAACAATTTCTGAAGCCTTCCCCCACACTCTGCCTGCTTAACGAGAAATTTGTACAGCTTGGAGGCCGCCTCCACATCAGTGTCTAAGATACGACCATGACTATAACATCATATGTCGTCAACTTGCCACTGTCGGACACAAATACCAACCATGACAAGCTCCGTTGCAGCTATCAGGCTTGTTGAAGGCCTCAGATAGCGTTTTCATCGGCATAGGCGATGAAGGATTGGCCAAAATTTCTTTAAATTTTGTAGTCAAGCAACGTACAATCAAGAAGGTAAACGGATATTAATTATTATTTTTTTAGACTTGTACCGTAAATGGTGCTGAAATTGTCAAAACGGCCAATTTTTGTTCTATCAAAATCAAAAGTAAGATACCTAGACTCGTCGAGACCAGATTGGTGTACTGTTTTGGTTACCAGTCCGAATATTGTAAAAACTGTCGGCACTGATTTTGACTATTCTGTGCATCCGTAATATGGAAGGAGTTTGAGAGACTTTACTCTTTAGATCTTTCATGGGAAGTAGTTTGCAAAAAATATTTCCTTTTTCACGACGTTCTTGACGCATCAAATAACGATGTCCAGTCGATGAAGAAAGAAGTTTTCGAGGAGTTTACTCTTGTGCTCTACTGGCAGGCTGGTGTGAACAAACGCTTATAAGATCTCTACAAACTTCCACGATAAAATTCACGGAGCTATTTTATGTTTTTATTTGACTGATTTGAAGCATTAGTGGTTTCTTTATTTTTTGGTCACACCTAACGTAGTCACCTCTAACATTCAATTGATTCGTTCGTTGGTAAAGCATTGCTGCCGTGAGAAGTAAAAAGGAGACTTCATCTCAAACAGCGGATTTGGAATCACGTTTTCAATATTTTTCTGAGTATTGACGAACTTTATTATCTCTTACGGCAATTTATGTGAATAGAACTCGTGAATGGAAAATCAAATGTCAAAAATCTTATAACATCAAGTTCACTCTCAGAATTTTAGGTAATTAAGTTAACGCGTAAATAAAATTACAATATTACACAATACGAATACGTAGTATGTTAAATAAAATAAATAATATATGATCATATATCGATTGCCGTCTTCGATTCTAAAGTCAAGTACGCAGTTCGAAAGAGAAGTTGCAGTGTGTGCGTCAGAACTGCGAGTTGCTGCCAGACAAAATTGGTATGACCTCATATATATTTCTTACACGTTTAGGACTTGTTCATTCCTTCCTTCGTCACTCCCTTCATTCATTCATTATGAAATTATCCATTCATTTGCACTGATCCATTTAAAGGTTAAAATGACTGTGGCGCCAAAAAGAAAGTCGCACTGGCAATGTTTTCTAAAACTTGTAAATTACGCTAAATTTACCGGCGTTGATTCCTCTCATTGATTCGGCGTTGATTCTTCTTTAATATTGTATGCTTATATTTGATTTTCAGTTGGACTATGCAAGTGTTCAGGTCAATTTATATAACAAACACAAAATCAAAAAACAAAAAGGAACTTCGAATAATGCAAAACTGTTATTTTAATGAAACATTAGTTCAAAATTACATCCAAAACAGAGTAAACTAGTCAGTATTTAGTAGCATGACCTTTCTGTGATTTGACAGCCCGCAATCTCTTCGTCATTCCCTCGATTAGTTTGCGACAGAACTCCGGTGAAAGGACGCCTCTCTTTTCTTTGATTTTTGTTCACAGTTCATCTAGATTACGAATATTATCGTTGCGTAGCTATTGTTTGTTGTAGTGCCATACGTTCTCACTTGGATTGCGGCCCGGTAATTGGGCAGGCCAGACCAAACATGGAATGTTATACCCCTGGAGGGACCTTTTGACATTTCCAGCAGTGTGAATGGGGGCATTATCGTGCATGAAGATGGGATTATCTTCCACATTATCATCAAAATATGCCACAAAATGAGCATTCAACATATCAATGTATTTGGTCGAATTAATTCGACCGTGTAATCGAACTAGAGGTCCCGCACCATGGACACTGATCACACCCCACACCATGACGGAACCTCCATCATCTTGCAGCGTTGAAACTGTGCACCTGTGATTAAATCCCTCGTATTTCCTTCGTTAGACGTACTGCCTACCATCACTGCCTAGCCTACTGAACTTGCTTTCATCGCTAAAAATCACCCTCTACCAATATGAGGCGTCATGATCCTTATGACATCTGACGAAGCATATACGGCGCTTTCTGGTCTTTACAAATATCATTGGTTTGCGTCTTGTGATACAACCTCGCAACTTAAATTCCTTTAACCTATTCTCAATTTTTGAAAGAGAACACTTTCCAGCAATGTTACAATGTTTTTGGATCTGAGAAGTTTCAAATCTGTTTCTAAGGCTTCGGATCTTTAAGGCGCAATCGTCTTACTAAGAAGTTACCCTTGGACGGCCGGATTTAGGGGCATCTTGAACACTGTCATTTTTCTGGTGCTTTTGCACAGTCATTGGTACAGTTTTCTCATCACATTTCAATCTTCTGCCAATTTCTCGGTTGGATATTCCAGCATTGTGTAGTTTAAAAAGCTCCTTACGGTCATCAAGGGAAAGTCGAGGCATTCTGACTAAATATAACTTGGTTATAACGCAGAGCAACAGTTGGCACGATTACAGATATTCTATTGTCTAAAAGCTGGACATATTAGCAGGTTTATTTTCAAATTATGAACCGCAGTTTCTTTTTACCTTCGTGATTTTGTGTTTCGATAACACTTGCATAGTCCAATTGAAAATCGAATATAAGCATACAGTATAAGAGTAATCAACGCCGAATCGAATGGTTTATATGTTGTTTTGATCAGTTACCTTGAATTTAGCGTAATTCACATGTTTTAGAAAATATTGGCAGTATGAACTTTTTCCTGGCACCACTGTATATACAGCGCATACGCAGTGATAAACAACCGTAAATATTATTTGTATGAACATTTTATACGTATACTCTGTATTTAACTCCTACACACACACACACAGATACTCTCACATACTTGCTAAATTTTTTACTGTTACCAATCATTTGGGAATTGCCCTTTCCTCCTTCATCAAAATAAAATGACCTGCCTGTTGGGCGTATGCCACATATTGGATCCCACTGATGCAGATTTTGTGCACGCTATACACTTTAAAGGTAATACTGTTTACTTCAGTAGGGTTCTCATGTTTCCAACTTTGTTAATCCTTCGCGTGATTGCTGATGTTTCTCATCTGACTGCGTACTGTGTCGAGTGTGTGAGTAGAAATCGCCGGGGATTTTTTTTCTTTATACAAGAAGATAAAAAGCTCGAAATGTCATTTATCATTCCTGCTAAAAAATCCAGTTACGCTACCAAAAATATATTTGTTTCGTTGGAATTTTAAATGTAAATTTCCAATCGTTAGAGTTAAAAAAGATGCATTTTTTGAGTAAGTTGGTAACTATTAATACATAAATATGCACGATATCTAAAACTTATCTTTCCCGTTCATCGTAATTTATTAAAAAAAAAATAAAATCCAGCTCCAAGTTCACAAGAAGAAAGTTCTAACGTCTAAAATTCAGCATGATTGTTGCTGTTGCGTGTAGCTGAACTGTGCTGCGTGCCGTCCATCACTGCGACCAGTGACTGTCGTGATGATCGTTTCCGCCGCCAGTGTAGCAACATACGCTCCGTGCTCCTTTTCCTGAACACGGGATGACGAAGGAAGTCTGGGGCTGAGCCTTACGACTGCGGCGATGTTTTATGGTCACAGTTCATGGGTTTGAATTAGGTTCAATACATCGCCTGGGTTTGTATTTTGTTAGAACTCCGTTAGAACAACTACAGTGGTAATGTTCACTTGAAACTGATCTCCATAATTTTACACGAAAAATGAGCGCACACGTAAAGACGTGTTTTGAATCCAAAACTCCGAATGACTATAATGTATCAAATCAGAAGCTAGGTTCCGGTTTTGTCACAACAACGGTGCTCCTCTGCGAAATTTCTTTTAGGTGAATTTGAAAGTTTCTTATGTAGAAATACATACCGTCCAAGTGCGTATCCGTAACATCTTTGTGTATGCTTTGCAATTTAACGTCACTATTCATGGATGTCTTGTAGGTGTACCATAGATAGCTGTGTATTGAACAATCATTAGTGTTCTACGCACATAATGCATGATGTACAGTTTTACATCATGCAGAAATCGTATAATATGACGTATTTCATTGTGTTCAAAATTAGCTTAAAAGTAATTTTGATTTGCTTTGTTTCTCTTCAAGTGAAGCGAAAAGAAAAGATGTCAACTAAGCAGAGAAAACTTCTGTAGCTGATGCACTAGTGAATTAACAGGTTTGATAGTTCCCTGCTCTCGCTTCTGGACTAACGTCGTCTCTTGTACACGTAACAGGGATTTAATGTAGATGAGTGTCTTCTTGGACAAGGTGTATGAGTTTCGACGAAAGAGGCATGCGAGGCATGTTACTGCTTCTTTAATATAATATAAACCATACAAGCGAAGAAGTAAACAAGAATTTATACACGAGTAAACTCACTTTCAAAACTAATATGTCGAGTTCGCCAATACATATATTCCGGTTTCAAGTCGCATACCGTTATTGTGTACATGTGCTTGTAGTGTTTTCACAGCAATTAGTTGTCTGCGAGAAGCAGTAACAGCACAATTATTCAAGAGAATATGAAACGATAAGAGAGCAATGACGATGCGAGAAATGAGAATGAGATGATGAGGGAATTGTGAAGGTGATTAGTTCCATTGTTGCACACCGCCAGGTGCGACAGAACTCCTCTCCTCCTTTGCTCTCGCCACTTATAAAAATAGCCGTTTCTAGGATACGCCCAGATGTGTATATGCACTGGACGCTCTTGTTACTGGGGACAGACCGGTGCGGAGGCAACCGCCTCTTCACCGGACAAATGAATGTGTGTGGGTGTTGTGCTCGAGTTTTTATACGCTGCTTAATGCCTCACAGTGTCCTTTTACAGTATTGTTGCCTCAGCTTGCAGTCTCGGTACAAAAAAAATTACGGAAAATTATGACTTTCTCATAGATTGAGCTTAAACCTTTGTTGATTTGATTAGTTGAATTGAATGTATTTTCGTATTTTGACGGTGCTTATGGGTATTACGTGGTTAGGAACGCATTTATTCCGGCCGTTGATTTCTCGAATAGTTGTTGAAAAAATTACAGGTATGAATAATTTTAGGCAAAAATTACCGATATAAATAATTTCAGGCAAAAATCACAGGTATGAATAATTTTAGCCAAAAAGCAATTTACCATAGAAAAGGACAATAGTTGGTTCTATAGTTTCAGAACAAAAGCAATTAGCATTGAGTAATCTTGGTAGTTCAAAATATTCTTTAGTATTGTACGTTAAACTTTCAGTAACATCTTTCAGCTTTGAATTTTCAGTTGGACTGTGGAAGGGCACTGGCGTTTTTGTGTCGTGGTAATTGCTCGATATCGCAAAAATCGCCGTGCAGGTTAATGAAAGCGTTCAATTCAACTTTACATTATTCATACATATGCTCTATTATATTATGTATTTCCTGTATGTTATTCTCATAACACTCTTGCTGTTAGAGCAGAGAATGAATTTTGTGCTTAAAAAACGCATTGTATAATTGGAGAAATTGTTGCTAAAAGAATCTGTGTTGAGAGGAAGTGAATCTCTGCGGTACAGGTGCAGGTTGCTATTGTCTCCTGCTCTTGTGTGAATCATTGGAAGGAAGTTTCGCAAGTCGCAACCAAAATTTTATCTTGACAGGAGCCTGTGTCAGGGTAGTTATCGGTGCACAAGTGCTAGAAACGGAAATTCATGACCGTATACGGGTAAGCCAAGCAACAATTCCCATTAAAACGTTCATGCACAGATGCTCGTCTCCTAAATGTTATTAGTAATCCTTACCAGTATTACAGAATATTTTCCCAAAAGTGTTTGACGTCATGGGAAAAGAATTTTGCGTATTGGTATGGACTTAGCGTGCAATATTTGACACTAAGCGACAGGCAGCGAAGAATATAAGGAATAAGGGAGGAGGTCGTGCGAGTGACCTCTGTTTGTAAACTTGTCGCGCTTGTTTGGGGTTCTAGTAACCGTCACGCTCGTCGTAACTCTGCTCATGGGAAACTAGACTGGGCAAGTCGAATGATGTTCGTTGAGAGGCCAGCAAACTGTTGTTTATTGCCCTGTTCACTGTTCCCTCTGAATACTGCCTTCTGATATTCTGACAGTGTGTTCTTTCCAGGTTCCAGAATGTAATTTTATTATCAATCCCGTATGATATGAACACATGAATTAAATATTTACGCCCAAGATTTTATTTCCTATCCTTTTTCTTATGTTGTCAAAATCTTGTGAACTTCACGAACTATTTGTTTTCGTTCGCTTTCATTATAAATGTCCTTAAATGTACAATGTTTGACGGCATATAGGACGCACTTTTTTCCAAAATGTTTGTTCAAAAAAATCGCCCTGCGTTTTATACATCGTAGGTGAAGTTTGAGACCTCTCGTAGGCCTAGGCTAATCTTCTCTCTGACGCTCACTAACCTAGCTTACGCTTAGTACTTCGTCTTATACGCCGTCTTCGTCTTCGCATCTTAAATGCCGTCAAATACAGTAAGTTACATGAATCATATAGGAGTTTTTGACATGTTCTTGAATTCCTGGTCCTTGATTTGCTGTTACGTATTCTTCTTCGTTTAAAATTACAGTTATCTCATAAATTTATCGTTAAAATTGATCATTATCTTTGGAGGTGTAGAATATTGAAGATCTTGGACTTGAAAACAACTAACGTTCGGATAAGCTGCTGCATGTATGAGGATAGATGTCAGCCAATTCAGGGAAATACGCAGAAATTAAAATGTCACTATAAAAGGACTTTCGATTTCGGTCCTGTTCATTTTGTTCTGCAGATGCCAGTCTTCAGTATTATTTCGACATTGACACGCAACGAAAAATTGTGTATGACATCAACCCATGATTACGGCATACGCCAGACGTGCGTGACCTTAGAAGTCAAGCATGTGCTGCCTTAGGGCTTCCTCAGTCTCACCCAGCTAAATTGTCTGAGATTTTCACATGATACTCTCCATTGGTAGTGATAAATTTCTATTTTGATTCATCGTCTTACGACATCAGGAAGTGGGTGTGAGCGTGCACTCTTTAGAATGTTTAAGACTGACACGCGAGGTCATTTTCATGTCGAGCGTCGATAAGATGAGGGAAAATTCAACTATAACCCTCTGTGATTGTCTCAAATACACTCAAAAGTATTTATAAGTTAATCTCCAGTTTTATACTTTAAATTTGAATTCTCGATCAAATTGACTTTTGAAGGCAGTTAAAGTAAGTACCTAGTACTCTACTGTCGGGACAAGGCTACAAACCTAAATAGTGAACTGAATGATAAAAATAAGTGCAAAATGCATGGGAGACTTGAGCCACTACAGCGTGGTGGAGGTCTTTGTGGAAGCCAAACTAGTGAAGGAAGTGTTGGGAGGTTACCTGTGCCAGTACGTCGGAGACTTGAGCTGTTGCGAGGGTAGGGACTTGGACTCGGTTGTTATTGTAGTTATGCAAAGGAGTGGTCGAGGGAAGTGGTGGTAACGGTAGTGGTGGAAGGAGTCCTAGCTAAGAGCGATATGGAAAATTTCGCATAAAGTGAAGCGAAAAGAGAGCCAGAGCCGGAAAATTTGGTTCTCTATTGGGAGAAGAAGAGTGTTCGCACCTTACTTCAAATTATTGTACGGGTTTAGAGGTTGCAATTGTAACTTTCTAATAATACACTGTTTAGAATTTTTAGCAACAAGAGCTTACTATGGATTTTCAAATATTTTTGTTACTTGTAAGTATACAATGAGCTTTGGACGGATTTTGAGTCTACGGGAGAGATTATGTTTAAGGACACTCAAATTAAAGAAAAACTACGCGGATAATTGGGGAGGACAGCAGGTTACCGAAGTTACGAATGTAATGGTGCATATGGAAGCACTGAGTCTTGTTATACAGATAATTGAGTAGTTTTTTATGGTACCGGTCAAATGTTATTGTTTGACCCGTGTGCTAACCAGTGATCGTCATTGAGGGACAAGTCGGGCTATTATTCAGTGCATAGTGTCAGCTCCCGAGAACAAGTTTAAGTGAAGCATGGTGGTTGTGACTCCTTGTTCGTCACCAGAAATGTTCCATCTCGAACTTGTGTCTCTGTAGTTTGAAAACTCTGTATCTGTTGAAAAATTGAACTGTAGATCGTCACTGTGCTATTGAATGATTGTGTTGCATATTAATAAGAGTGTTGTGTACATTTTTTATACCATAGGTCAGTAGTGATGCTCAGAAAGTTCCTAAAATTGATCAGGGGTATCTCCGAGGTGAAGTTAAATATTGGAAAATTCATTTTCTGATTTTTAAGAGAGTTAATTGGCAGAGGCGAGTGGGTTACTTGCGTAGTTTGAAAGCTGCTTGTGAAGTTCCTTTGTTCACAAGCAGTTCTGAACCTCAGCACACCGATCTCCGACGCAGAAAATAGCTTTTAGCGTACCTGCTCGATTTATATCATTTTTTTGTGTTCGTTTCCTTGTCTGAAGGCACAAAAGTGTATTATCCTCGCATGAATGAACTTGCATTACCGTGACAGTTTGTGTATGGTAAGTCATTAATTTCTTTGTTGATACGTTGCCAATATGTTGTGGGTTGTACTCCTTATTTTGCCTGGTAACGAACTTTCTAAAAAAAATTCACAACACATCAACTGTTATCTTGAACCATCGCTGGCATAAAATAGCATTTGGGACCATATACTTCTTTGTGTGTTCAAAAATAAGTAACTCCTTTCTCTTTGTCTGTCTGTGGAACCGATCTTCTTCACGCTAGTATTTGCATGTTGTCTGTAATTTCATTTCAGATGGCCACTTCGGCTGCTTTACGCTTTTCAAACTGTGTGGCAGTAGTGTCGTGTAGAAGCTACTCTTGTGTTTGTTTGCATTCGTGTAGGGTAGGGGACTTCATATGTGGTATTTTTACGGATCCCCTTCTTTCCTAGGGGCGAAAGGTGTTTCCTTGCTCGAGTCTTGGCAACTGACGGCCTTCGCTCAGTTTTTGCCCTCGGTCGAGACGTCTCCCCTTGCTAGTAATTTGCTGCGCATTATGAGATAAAGCCTTCCTCGCTCGCATGTTGCACGCTCCCCCTCGCTTGTTCGAGCCTTCGTGCGCACTCGCGAACACAGCACGTATGCTGTAGTCACTGCTCCAGCACACTAACCTGATGGTACTGTCACTTGCACGTCAGCCTTCATTATTAAATCTACCATTAAATTCGTGACCAGCTCTATTTTGTAGCTCGCATTGCTTAAACAATTTACTCTTCGTGCGAGATCGTTTTTATTTTTATTGTTGCTTCCACAAAACTTGCGATGCAATCTTAATATTGCTTCGGTATATTTGTCTCAACTTCGTACAGTTCAAGATTCGCTCGATGCGTCATTTGTAAGTGCCTCTATTTCACGAGATTACAAAAGAAACAAACGCAACTCTTCATTTCAATGTTCTGAGGAGTGTTCCTAAATTTCTTGTACGGTCTTTGATGTGACGCACAGCTTTCGACTGAGTCCTGGTAGAGAGAAATGAGCGTTGCAGCTGTTGGAGTGTTTATCAGTTACCTCGTTAAAGTAACGTAATTGTCATCACATACAGCATATCCACGTCATATACTCACGATCCCCTGATGCGGATGACAATGTTTCGTTGCAACTCTTCACATACGTAGAAGTTAGTGGCCAATAATATCTGAGTCTGTCTTTGTATAAAGAGTAATAAACGTCCTTAATTCTGCTCAAGATTTCTGCAGTCACCCAGACGTATTTTATAGTTTGTAGCCAAATACTTGGTTTTAACTTCTGTACCATAATCTCAGTTGGGTTTGAAACCCTAATTTATACGTACTTCATTCTTGAATTGAAAATCTTTTTAAAACGTGGTACCTTGAAAAACCATTGGGATAGATCTTTGTACACCTGAAACAAACAATACAGAACATTTAATTACATTTTGTCTATACAACAATCATGCCTCATGATATATTAGTTTCAATGCGTCACTGCTCATTAACTCCACTGTAATCAACGTAAAAACTATAGTAATATTTTACGGTATGTATTATTCTGATGTCACAATGCATACAAGGCCGAGAGCATCAGAGCGTGTTTTATGACCCTGTTTCGAACAAAAATGAAATTTAGACTGAAAAACTTTGATAAGTGTCACGTTGTCGAATCATTACGCAAAAAAAAAATAATTCACATACTCGGCATGTGGTTTTGTTTGTAAAAATGTTTTTTGCATACTTCAACCCTCTAGGGACTTACGTATGTTTTAACTGAATGAAATATAGCTTAAAATATCACCTATATAACGTGCTCTAAACATTTTAATTTGAACTAAACGCTTAGAATACAATACTAAAATTAATTACTTCTAATGTACTTCAGGAAAGCCAGTAGTCCATTTTCCACACAAAGTTAATTTGTTGGTTTTGCTGCAGTGGTTCAGACGTACAGATCTCGTCGTGACAATATTAGAAATTGGTTTATTATTTGTTAATTTTCCAGTTAATGTTAAAAAAATGCAACGGCTCTCTGTAAATGCATAGGTTTTAGAAACATTTTTCCGTTTTTCTCATCAATCTTTTACATGATATTGATAAACAACAAAAATATATATCATGACATTATTGCCTTTGGAGGGACCCACGACTCCACACAATAAAATAATTGAAAGTTTCCCACCTTGAAGGATATCATCGTGAGATAGGATATCAAACACATAGAAATATAAAACTTATTAATTTTAAAGTCACGGAAAACAAGTGCTACATATAGGCAAAGAATTGCTCTGTTGAAGTTACCTTAAATGTAGTGTATTCAGAGAAGTCGATGAAATTTTAACCGTTGGAATACTTGGTCGCGACACTGGACTCTAAATCACGACACAGAACTGTTCCACGTTTGACTGCAATATTTTCCCGATCGCATTGCGATTTTAACTCATCATGTGGCACGAAAAATTGACACTTGCAGACAAATCCGAAATCAGTACAAAAATTTCATACCGCTAAAGCACCAGTTCGTAATGTACCACTCGCAGACAGTGAGATTGAAGAACACCACCAGCATTTCGGTTAGTGTGGGAATAACGGAGTCAGTAGTAATTGCCCTCAAACATTACCAGCATATTAAATGCCTGCACTCCATCCAGTCCATCGCTGGCAGAGCGATGCGGCTTCCTTCTGTACGTTCCGCACCCACGCAGCACAGCACCGTACTACTTTCTTAAAACAAGCCTCAGGCCTGCAGCGCCAGCCTGCATTGTTGTTCTGACTTGCCTTGAAGCAAATCGAACAGGAGGACGAAACCCACCACCCTACAAGATAAAAGTTAAGCTGGATAATGACAGTACGCGTGGTAGATGTTATCATACTATACACACATTCCTTAACAATGTGAAGAGAATAGTAAGAAATATGTATGTAAAAATTGTACCCTTAACAATGATGCGGGTAAATCATTGGTTCCCAACCTGGGGGTAAATTATCCCCTGGGGGTAATTTAGCAATTTTTCGAGGGTAATGGAGGGGTGACAAGAAAATGTTAAGAATTCTGAAAATCAAGAAAGCAAGTGTTGACAAAACACTTACAAAATGTTGACAAAATTTTGTGAAACGGGTAACATGCTTAATGTGGCATGCTAAATTGGGTAACAAGCTGAAAAAGGTTGGGAACCACTGGAGTAAATGATTGACATTTCACCTTGTATCATTACCTTTTTTGCAAACACGAAGACACTTGTAAAAATTAGTCCTTCGGCAAACCGGCACCCAATATTTATTTTTCCAAAATATTTTGTGTGCCTCTCGAAGAGGTGCCGGATTGACCGTAAATTGACTTGTTCGAGCTATAGAAGTAAACCGATACAATATTCTCGCTGTTGTCGAATGAACTTTTAACCCTGACTAGTGCCCCAATCTTCACCGTTGCAGTGTTACAAATGGTTTTGTTACAGTATTCCAAATTTTCCTTTTCGCAACTACAATGAAACATATCCTACCTATTTAAACTCGTGACATGTGCAGGGTGGCCCATAGGTAAGGTACCTTTTTAAAATTATTATAGCTATAAAGCTAAAAATGGTAGAGAGATTAGGTTAATTCAGAATGAAAAAAGAAATTTCAAAGTGTAATATGAATTTATAAATGAAAATAAAATACGTTTAATTATGGAACACAATATCTTTTAACACGTTGCCTCCGATTGCCCGGCCAGTGTAAATCTTCACTTTGTACGCATAGTCACTAGAAGGATCTGAAAAATTACAGAACCTAACCCAAGTGGTCCACATACGTACCACTTCGGAGTCAACGTGTTAAATGACCTCCATTATTAGTCGAACAATAGCGTGCTCTTTCAATGGTGCTGTTCATTACATTCCTTAACACGTTGCCTCCGATTGCCAGACGTGTAAAACTTCACTTTGTACGCCTAGTCACTAGAAGGATCTGAAAAAATTACAGAACCTAACCTCAGTGGTACACGTACGTACCACTTCGGAGTCAACGTGTTAATGTCTCTGGTGAAATATTGTTGATCTTTTGAATGATGTTTAGTTTCAATTGCTGTAAAGTATCAGGCATTTCAATGTAAACATTTTCCTTTAAGTATCCACAGAGAAAGAAATCAGGAGCACTTAGATTTGGAGATCAAAGCGGCCACGGTATATCACCAAAACGAGAAATTATTCCGTTTGGAAAAGTTACTTTTAATATTTGCATTGTTTCTTGCTGTGCGCGGTAGCTCCATCTTGTTGGAAAAAGGTAATGTCTGTGTTATTATCTCCAATTTCAGGTACCGAATATTCTTGAATCATCTGTCTATACAAGTTTCCATTAACACAAATTTGCATCACCATTAGCATCTTCAAACAAATATGGCCCAATGATCCTCGAAGACGTGATGCACACCATCAGCTAAGTGAAGTGGACGTTCATGAATTAATTTCGGATTTTCTGAAGCCCAGAATCTGCAATTTGCTTATTAACAAAACCATTGAGGAGAAAATGTGCCTCACCAGTCATTATTAAATTCTTTGCAAAGTTTTCATTTTCTGCAAGCTACAGAAATCTATTCGCAAAATCTAATCGCTTTTGGTAGTCCGTAGGATGGAGTTCTTGAGTTAATTGAGTTTTATATGGATGATACTTCAGATCGTTAACCAAAACACGTTTCAGTGAGGTACGTGACATTCTCAGTTGAATTGAACGTCTACTAGTTGACGTTTTAGGCCGATCAGCAACACTCGTTGCAACAAGCTGAATTGAAGCACCAGTTCGTATGGTCCGTGGTCTGCCACAACGTTGATGTCTGCTGTTGTCCCAGTTTTTCTAAATTTCAAGACCAGTTTTTATGCACTTCTTCGAAGGAATTTTTTCAATACCATCAATATTCCTGTAATTCCTCTGAACTGCAGTAACCGAACAATTACATCGGAAGTAAAGTTCCACTATTTTTCCTCGTTCCATTGCGTAGTGATTCATTCTGGGGGGTGGGTTTTATGAATTTTTTGGGCAATATGTTGTGATGGTCGGTTCATTTGATACGCTGGTAGAAAACTTTGAAATCTCCTCATTGATTCTGAATTAACTAAATCTCTTTACCATTTGTAGTTTTATAGCTATAATAGTTTTAGAAAGGTATGTACCTTACTTATGGCCCACTCTGTATATCAATCATACATTAATTGCGCGTGGAAAACCCCTGTTTCACACCAGAAAACATTTTCACTACAGTTTTTATGCGATCTCCAATAAAATATCTACCATATAAGGATTTTTTGATAGAATAGTTAAAAATTAATGCAAAAAACAATTTATTATGAAACATATCGATGCAACATTTGATTTTTCGTTTCTTCTGTGTATGCAACATCACTGTTCAAAGTTTCGATTCTCTGCTCATATTCGGGTAAGGATTGTCTACTGGTGTGTTCCTTATGGGGTTTTGTTGTACGAGGTTTTTTCTTTGTCCGTAAAACAATTAAACTCTTGTCTTTGTGCTAGGGTGAAACCAATATACATTTTGTTAGTGTTGGGAATTCGTAAATGACATTCTTATATTCTTGCAGTGGCAGCTCGTGCCCTTCATGGCGGTCTTGGAGACCAGTGCTGCTTTCCAGCAATCCATGCTATCTTGCTGGCGCTTGTTTAGTGCTGTTAATGAATAGAATTACAGTGAACTAATATCAATCCATTTGTGTATTTTATGAATGCATTTTTTCCCACCCATTACTTCCGTAAAGAGGTATTATCTGTTCTCGGAGTAACGGAGTTTATTTCTTTCAGGTAACTGAAGAAGTCAGTCGAGCAGGTGGATGTTCACGAGGAAATGAAGGAACTGCTGACGCCACGAGAAGACTTCAGACTTTATCCCTCCATCCCTTCACAAATTCATGGCCTGAATTTGTACTACATATAACAAATTAAAATTGTTTCAATGCAAAATGTTGAAGGTTTCCCCTCATACTTCGAAACACTTTAATAAATCGGACATCCCAGTGTAAATGAGCATGTTTTATTCAGCTTCATACGAAGATATGTGTTCTACGAACACTTTGTCAGAACAAACTTGATTGAAAACTGAATCTTAAATATTTATGTGCATAAAATTCTGTTATTGAAAGTTATTGTCGTTTGAAGAAAACTTGTAATTCTATGTAAATTTTTGCTGGTAAAACTCAAAAGTAAACTTTCACTATCCTATTGAAACTAACTCAATATCTGCTGTCCACTCGGTCATGTGTACTCTGCATAATTGACAACATGTTTCTCAAAAAGCCAACAGTTCACTTGAATTACTCAATTCTTCAATATTTTAAATCTTATTAATCCTTCAACATGCGTAGAGAAGCGACCGTAGTTAATTAGGAGTTGTTTCAACATGGAAGTTGATCCCCCTCCCCTCGTGACCCGTTCCCCTGCTCGCACTCTTGAAGGGGAGCTCACGCGCCCCCGGTCAGTGGACGACTTACTGAGAGGGGGTCCTGAACGCGACCCCCACCCGCACGGCCCCCGCGTACCCGCGCTTGATGAGCTCGCTGAGTCGGAAGTTTTTGTTGGTAAGTCCTTCTCATTAAAGATTTTACCTCAAGTTAATGTTTTCCTTCATTATTATGTGTTTAACCTAACATTATTGCTTGTTTCACTTTACGTTGTCACTGAAGAATGGTACTCGCATCTGTAGTTCAGGAGTAAATCCTCCAATCGAAGTTACCTGTTCTTTAAAATTCTGAAGCTAAATAAGGAGCTTCTGTCGTGTTTACCGGTATTCTACTATTATTTTAAACTATTGTGGACGAAAATATTTCACCGATAACTCAATGGCAAAGGTCAATAAAGCCAAGTTTCGATAGATTGATGGTATAGGTCGAATTTTTATAAAAGATATAGAAAAAATAACATTGCAGTATAAGTATGGTAGTTCAAGGTTAAATCTTGTATCGTAATTAATTTGAATTAATGAAATTGTCATGCTCTATATTAACATCTATATAAATTAAATGCGGCTAAAATATTTTCGTTCATGTTTTCATTCTCAATGTCTTTCAGTGTATCAGATTTACCTGTGGAGTAGTCAATTAGAGTATGATCTCTCTCGAAGGAACCAGTTGAAGGACTGTGTTCTTCCTGATGTACAACGATACTTTTTACAGGGAGCGAAGACGAGGAAGAAGATGAGGAAGAACTCTTGGAAATAACGACTCCTTCAGCGTCTTCTCTAACTATTAGCGCCTACCATGATGAGCCGCGCCTGCCTCTCCATGCCGTCAAGGAAGACGTTGAGGCGGAAGAAGCTGAAGAGGCTGAGATGAGTCAACAGATAAAGTGTACCCGCACATCCAGACACGGGTCAAACGTGTCAGGGATGTACGGAAGTTCTTCGAGCATCCCGGTGATGAGGGAAGGTGGCTCAGCTCGGGATTTGGTGCACTCTCCTGCATTGACTTCGGCTCGTAACTGCGGCCAGGATTTTGAAAAGAATTCTAGAAATCGTTTGGACGGCAGATACAGCCAATATCTAAGTAAAAGCATCGATCTCCTCGATGATAACATAATTTCCAACAAAGAAGTGAATGGAACAAGTAAAAGTAATTATCACATCGGTGAAGTTGATTTAACTGAAGGAATTCCGAACTATGTTGACTATACGTCTGATGAGCGAGATCACATAGATCGATCCCCCTGCAGTGAAGGGTCTCCACTTTCTGTTTCACTCGCGTCGTCGGTTGCGTCGAACATGTCAATTGATGACTCCTCTTCCTCTCGAACTGACACTTCATCGTTCACAGATACTCAGGACACTGTCATTACCACTGGACAGAAAAATGGATCAATGAGGCAACCTCAGAAAGTTTCTTCAAGCTCAAGTGCTTCTAAATCTTCAAAATTGGATACAATAGTAAACAATCGCAGCACAGTCGGAAATAAGTGTTCTGAAGGTAGTCATAGTCAGTTTGATACTGATAGTAAACCCAGGAGAGGAACAGGGCTGTCTCCGAGACTAGCAACTTCAACCAGAGGACAATATTGTAGGGGTACAGGAAAGGCTAACCGAAGTAGCTCACGACTGGTTGATAAATCACAGCTAGAAACCAAACGAATAGTCAGAAATTCAGCACAAGATAGACGACTTTGCCGTAACACGAACGTAACGTCAACAGTTGCCTCGCGTTCGAAAATGGTGGACGCAGATGGGAGCAGGAAATCGAAAGGGGACTCAAAGACAGACTCGAGTCGGGATAGCAAGTTAGTAGAACCAAAATACGGCGGTTTAGATAATAAAAAGTTGGAAAAGCTCTCCAGAGATGATGCATGTGAAAGCAACACTCTAGGAAGGAGAAAGAAGAAATCTGAAAAAGGAGTTAGGATCGACACTCAATCATGGCTGATGGGAGATGCTCGAGACGTCGAAAAGTATGGAACCCTTGGATGTAAAAAGAAAGTTCGTGAGGCAGGGGACGGCAGAGAAGAGACGCAAAGCTCACTTAGTAAAGAGAACAAAGATACACTAGACACTTACGCAACTTTGCCGCGACGCAAAGCTCGCGAAATGACAGCGCGGTGGAGGGAGCAAAACTTAGGCGAAATTTGCCCGGAGGCTACACTCACGAATGTTCCTCGCATTAACGTAAATGGTTCAGATGACCAGGCTAACCATCAAAGACCGTTACGTCGGTCTCGTTCTATCGGGAAAGGTGAAACAACCCGCGGTGGATCTTCTCAGGTTGGTGGTCGGAGCTCAGCCAGTTTCGCAAGATGCAGCCCCCGTTTCGTCTCAACTCGTGCTAGTCCTGCAGCTTCTCCACGTCCTACCATTGGAACTCAAACTCCCCGTAGTGAACGCACAATAATTTGTCTTGAAACTGCAATTCAAACAGCGATCACGGGTCTCGAAGTCGCCTCTGCCATGCAAGCTTTGGCGAAAGTGCGAGCTCAAGATGAGGACACGGACCCTCTACGGCCCAGAGTAAAAATCATTAGGGACTTCCCTCTGCCCACTCCTCCGAAGATTCTTCCAAATCGTGTGAATGTCTGCGTACAGGTGAATAGAATTTCAATTATTTCACTGATGCAATGTAGAAAAATAATATATGCTTTAACACATTTCCTGCAAAGTGACCCACCGGTAGGTCACTCAGGTTAGGTTCTGTAACTTTTCAAAGCTTTCTAGGGACCATGTGTACAAAGTAAAGATTTGCACCGGCTAGGCAATCGTAGGAAACATGTTAAAAAACCTCCTCGCACCATTGCTTCCATGACTTGGCTCTATTTAATTTATGCTTGCGCTGCATTATGAAAGTTTTACAAGCTCGCCAGGTTTTTAGATGAATGCTTGCTCTTGTGATTCCATCACTGCTCGCTGTCTCAGCAGCAGATTTACCTGTGTACGAATAATTAATACACACTAGTTTTTAGGTTAATAAAGTCGACCTCTATATAATTTATTTTGTGAACTTTTTTATAGACGTTCAACTAACAGTGCAAATTCAACATGCATGGTTGATCGAACTATAACTCTCGTTTGGAACGAGAACTCGAAATTTACAGTTTTTATATTGAAATTTCTAAGGTGTGACTGTACGATTTTAAAACTGAAATTTCTTTAATGCTACCATTAGAGTGGTACCCATCACGATCTAGTTGTGCTTAGTAATCACTAGTAGCGTTCTGGGGCTGCTGTTACTAAGTTTGCTGTGTCCTCAGGTGGACGGCGGCTGGGGTTCTTGCAGATGTGGACTGCGACTTGAGGGGGGACGGACAGCGGAGACCGAAGAACTGCAGAGGCTGCTGGCAGAGGAGCGGCTTGCCAAGGAAGAAGTACAGGAAGAGCTCGACAGGACGAGCAGCAAGATCAGGGACATGCTCGCCTCTATGGAAGGGGTCGAGAAAGGTGAGTGTTCGCAGTCGTAAGTCTTCCAGAAGAATAAATATTTATTATTTCCCGGAATTCAGTCACTTGCCAAGTCAACCGTGTGAACGTCTTCGGGCTGCCAAAATAATTTAAGAATTTTTTTTCGACAGAACGACACTGAATTATAATGTAATTTATATAGCACTATTTATAGTAATGTTGAACATTGTTCATTCATGACCTCATTTGTATGTTTGATTTATGCATTAATGTCTACAATACTGTTACTATATTCATGTGCCTGGCATTATTTGCGAGTGTATTTTATGGAATGATATTTAAAAAAATACTAGCATTCACCACACCATTTGGGTACATAATTTATGCAAAACATTTATAATATGAAAATTATTCACATATACATCATTTATGTACATAATTTATGAAAAAAATGCTTATGATATGAAAATAATAACATTCACGATATGTTTTGGCAGCACAATTTCTGTGATAATATGTACGAGATTAAAGTTAAACATATACAAACATTCACCTTATGAATTGTACATTTAGGCTTGGTCAACTTCATCGAACTGTGTAAATGTATTACAGTGTGCCATTTCTTGACAAAAGTTTTTTCTCTATGTATATTAAGTATTATGTATGCTAAACTTATAATTTGCTAAACTTTAAATTTATTATTAGTTTAAATGGATTTGATTTAATTAACTTGCATTTTTTGTATGTGTAAACTTTAAATTTATTATTTTATTATTACGTTTAGATTTACTATCTGTGCATATTCATTGACTGCATTAATTTAATATACCGCCATAGTTACTTCAACTAATAAAATAATTGAAACCTTGTAAAAAACCTTCAATTACTAAAATTTGCACAAATTTCTAAATGCGTAAAATAGAATAAAATATGATAATAAGAACGAGCCGTTTGGCCCATTCTTGGGCTGCCACCCAAGTCCCATGCCGTCTAACGTAAAGGGACCACTTAGTGCAGTCTCACTAATCACGCACAGACATTTCAGACTCGTACACGCACCTCAATCATACACCGGCTCCAGGAGTGAAGAAGAATGGGAGGAGAAGTAACAGCTATACTGTCATAAATTTGACTCGCATTACAAAATAATTATTTGACTTGAGGCACACAATGGTTGAATGATTTTTGGTTAGATGACTGTTGCAACTGACAAAATTCACACAGCTGTCAAAATTCGCACAGATGTCTGAATTCGTACAGATGTCTGAATATGTACAGCTGTCTAAATGTGAAAATCACTTCCCGTATCGTCAGAGTTCAATGAGCGGTGCGACAGCCTGGTTGTGCTGGAGAGCCAACTGCAACACTCGACTCAGCACAACTGCAGGCTGCAGGATAGGCTGTCTCAGTACGAGGACTACACCTTAACCATGAAGAAGGTGGGTGCTGCGATTGGTCTTTGGTCATGAGGAAGATGGGTGCTACGACTGGTCTTTGGTCGTGAGGAAGGTGGGTGCTGCGACTGGGCTTTGGTTGTGAGGAAGGTGGGTGCTACGGCTGGGCTTTGATCATGAGGAAGGTGGGTGCTACAATTGGTCATGGTCATGAGGAAACTGGTTGCTACCATTGGTCATTGGTTATGAGCAAGGTATCTGCTATAGCTACTAATTACAACTCGCGTATAGGATCACAGAAGGAAATTCATTTCCGCTAACTCGGTTCTATACGTGGATCCCATGTCTGCTTACCTGTGTGCGAGAACACACATGTAGGGTCGGATGCTGCCGGGTGCCTGGCATTGTAATTTTCCTAAACAGTGAATGTGGGTTTCTTGATATCGGCCTTTTACTTCAAACTAAAAAATATTGAAAGTAAACTCGTATGATGAACCGTTGTAAATTAGGCGATTTCTCAACGCTCTACCAAGGTAACCTTGGATCTGTTTGACATTCACACCCCCGGTAAAATTAAAGGTATTTATGGATCCTATTGTTTTGTTCACTGTTGTTTTAAAAGGTTCTCCCCTCCCTTCGCTTGTAATGGCGCTCTACTCCAAACTCGACCCACTAATCACGTGGTTGTGCGCACTGCCACCACACTCGAACACCATCTTACTTGTGTCAATAATCAGCTTAAATTCATTTATCAAGCAGCAGATCGACTCAAAGTTGAAGTTGACTGCTCTCCTGGTCACTGTATTTAGTTCACCATGATATTTAATAGATGTAAAGTTCAAAACTTCTCCTCTCATATTTGTTTGCATTTTGAAAGATGCATGTACTGTATATCTTTTTTTAAAATCTGGCCTGTAGAACCTGGAAACATCTTTTAGCATTATAAATTGTTTTAAAGAACAAAAATTTTCACTTTAAATAATCACTTGATGCAAAAACGATCACTTTATCACAAATCACAAAGTTGGTTCTAAGTTTACAACCTGATTAAAATGATGAACTTTTCATTTTTTCAATCGAAGGAAAAGACTGTGTATATTACTCTTGTGTGGTTGCTTTGATTTCAATATTACAAATACAGTAGAACATCTGTTAACGAACGCCTAGGATAACGAATAAGTCTGTTAACGACCAACAATTTCACCAAAAATTTGTCCCAGATAACGAACAAATTTTCGGCTAACGAACAGCTAGACGGACGTTGCCTGTTTTTATTGTGTTGCATCCGTGTTTTTGCGTTATTTTAGTGTTTTATTTGCATAATATAGCCCTCAAACATGTCTCCAAAGAAGGTTAAAAGTGAGAGTAGTAGTGTGATGAAAAGGCAAAGGCGAACAATTGAAATAAAGGTAGAAATTATTTCTGAGCATGGAAATGGAGTGCGTGTATCTGATCTCTTCTTTATTGTATTATACTGCATTTCTCATTTAAAAAACATACCTATAGGCAATATGTTACTGAAAGTAGCGAATCAACTGGGGATGAGATCCAATTATTTCTATTTGCATTGTTTCTTATTGGAAAAAATTATTCGGTTAACGAACCAACTTTCAGGAGCTACCGAGGTACTAAATATTAACCTTCGGGGATAATTGTCTTTTTCCCGAATTGTCTGAGCGAGGCAGCATAATTTCACGAGAAATTGTTACATTTCTCCAGTATCGTCACGAGTAGTGACTTCAACATTTGCAAAATATGTCAGTGCACTGTTTTTTATGGCTTGTTCTGGTAATGTCAGGATTCACATGATCGCTAACTCTGGGACTGACAGGAGTTTGACGATCCTCTTCTTGCTGCTGTGTTCCAGGACCTCGCCACTTGCCAGGAGAGGGAGCAACTTCTGCTGCAGCAGGTGGCTGAACTTGAGGCTGAGTCTCGAGAGCTCGCCGAGTTCATGAGCTCAGAAAAGGAGGCGCTCACTGAGTGCTTGAGGGAGGCGGAGATTGAAGCCAGTCGGATGAGACAGTTAACTGAGGATCATGAAGCTCAGATTAAGAACATGGAAAAGGAAGCTGAAAAGCTGTCGAAACTTTCAGAAGAACGCCGGTGAGACTTAAACTTGATTGAACAGGATTACTGTCGAGAGGATCGTGTAAATTGTAATAGTTTCTGGGTTAAACTCGTTTAATATAAGGGAAAAAATGTAACCTCTCACAGCGGCTGAATCGAAGCAGTCGTCTCATAGCTGCTGAAACGTTGATCCACGTATTTATTTTTACATATTTGGTACGGTAGGGAGAACATGAATGAAACACTAGCTGAGTGTCTTTATCTCATGGTAAATGACTCTGCTGCTGAGTATCATTACATAGTGGTAACTGACTAGTGTATTATTACATAGTGGTAACTGACTACTGCTGAGTATCATTACATAGTGGTAACTGACTACTGCTGAGTATTATTACATAGTGGTAACTGACTACTGCTGAGTATCATTATATAGTGGTAACTGACTACTGCTGAGTATCATTGCATAGTGGTAACTGACTACTGCTGAATATCATTACATAGTGGTAACTGACTACTGCTGAGTATCATTACATAATGGTAACTGACTACTGCTGTGTATTATTATATAGTGGTACTGACTGTTGCTGAGGTGTCGAGTCGCAATCATGTTCTTTCCCCACGGCAACTGGGCTACTTACTCTATATCAGTATGAAAGAAACGGTTTTTGATCATATTTCGACAGTACGATATTGAAATCGAAAAAATTGGAAATTTGCTCGTTTTTGGCTTCATTCTTGCTTTGGAGAACGGTTAATGTACACAGCATCTACTGTGAATTTTGGTTAATGTTTTATATTTTAGCGGGATTCTTTTGACTACGTGCTGTTCAAGAAATTTACGCTTGTCATATTGCATTAAGGTAGAATTTCATGAAGTCATGTTGCTTTAATAATTATTCAAAATTTAAAATCGGTTAATAAATTTTTTTAAAGCCCTAGTAACTGAAAAATAGATATTTAAATATATTGCCTTATATGAATATTTGCCAACATTACTAATTTTAGACAAAAAATACAGAGACTGTATAAGATTACAAATGAAATCAGGAGGCAGGGCATAAATCATTTCCTAAACTCTCGCTGCAGACTGGAAGTGGAGGGTCTGGAGTCAGAGTTGCAGGGTCTGCAAGGCCGTACACGAGACATGATGGTCTGCCAGGGCGCCCAGGTGTCTTCTGCTGCAGTGACCCTTGCCAACCTGTCGTGCAGACTGCAGGCCCTCACTGGCAGACTCGTGCATGACTACACAGTCACAGAGGCAGACTTAATGGTGGGCTGTGTGTTGCTGGTGGGTTGTGTGTTGCTGTTGGGTTGCGTGCTGCTGGTGGGCTGTGTGTTGCTGGTGGGCTGTGTGTTGCTGGTGGGTTGCGTGTTGCTGGTGGGTTGCGTGTTGCTGGTGGGTTGCGTGCTGCTGGTGGGTTGCGTGCTGCTGGTGGGTTGCGTGCTGCCGATGTTATTTCATGCATGCATCGAAACATCAGTCTATTTGCAGTACATTGCCCTCTAGCATCTGAATTTCTGGTGCCAGTCAGTGCTGTCTTAGTGCGTTATCAGTCAATGCTCTACTGTTTTGTACCACTTTGATCATGCGTGGCCTCTTTCGGACCTCTTATTGTATCACCTATTGAATTCCGGCATCTACGAAGTTGTATCGTTTTAGGGCAAACTGTTAAAATGACTTAAGAATTTCATTCCCCTTCTGTTCTACAAATTTACCATAAAGTTTGTGTATCTTGCAAAACTGTAGGAGAAATGTAACTCAATCGAATTCAGTCATACTTTGCTTCCACATGATTGCGTGTAAATCAATATGAGCACTGACCCTCGGTTCTCTGCGAGCACTGACCCTCGGTCTCTACCTTGTCCTCAGAACATCGTGACTCCGTCGGAGTCGGACAGCTCGAACTCTTCCTCGTCTGCTACTTCTCCCCAGCACGTGCCACCGTCTCCCCAAGCACGAGCTCGAGGAGATAATACTTGTCACAAGGGCCCTGCTTCTTTCATACATGCAGTCCTGCACGCCCTGAGGGGAGGGCCCCACATCCCGGGGACTTCCGACAACCAGGCAAGGGCTCCATGAGGGCTGGGTGTCTAGGCTTCTTACGTTGAACGCCATACCTGGCTACACTCTATAGTAGAGGACGCTGGAGAGAAAGGCCCTAAGTTGTGTTTACGAAATACCTTCATTGTATCTTAATATAGATCCTTAGTAACGTGTGCTTTAGAATCATAGTTTTATTTTAAAACGTACGATCGCTTGAAACCAGTTGTGCTCATGAAGCTTGCTTTGGAGATTAAAGTTTCAATAGCTGCTGTCTTTCCACGGCTTATACTGTTTTTAAACTTGAGAGCACCAACTGAAACCCCCAAAACATTTGTTCTTTGGCTCGAATCTTTTGTTATGAACTTTAGAATAAGATATAATCCCCCATCGGTATTGAATTTCGGTGGTAGCTATGTATGATGTTGATCTGTATACTGATGGCGTGCAGGACGGACGCAGTTCACCTCAAGGATCAGAGTCCAGAGCAGTGGCTGCCGTGGCTGCTGACGCCGCAGCCTCGCCTTCTCTCATCGATCAGGTCACGTGTTACGTATTTCTATTATTCAAACACTGTAATAATTTATGGGTACTTTTTTATACCCTCTGGGGTTAGCTTTGATATTTTCAATAAAAATAATGTTGGCTTTTCGGAGAATAATTGCGTTTACTCACGTAGCATTAAAATTTTTTATTTCTTGATATTCCAGAATATTAATACATATATTCCCCGACCTGTTTTAATTGTCCAACTTTTTTCCCGGAAGTATTCTAAACGGATTATAAACTCTGTTTACTTTAAATCCCATGAGTTCTGGTCTTGTTAAGCATTATGTTTTATACAGAACATTCACCTGGTACCACATAGATTGGTACGTTCTTATCAAAACCTAGTAAATTAAGTGTAGTTGGCATCTGAATTGAGATTGTGTTCGTTCACTGAAGCGCTCTCAATAACAGGCCAGAGGGGCAGTGATGATGAACATTTCCGTGCCCACAATGCACTGAGGATAAGTCGTGGCTGCGGCGACACTGAGTCATGCAGACGTTGGCCGAATTGTTTAGGCTTGCCTTTCGTGTTCGCCTGAGTGACTGACGATCTCACTACATGCAGGTGGGAGAGGTCGATCTGCTGCTGTCGCGTTTCCTGAAGGTGTGTTGCGTCTTGAAGGCTGACGCCGATGCCGTACTCCATCAGCTGCAAGAAGAGAAGTATGATAGTTAGCTTTCACATGTCAATCATTCATACCTACTCACTTTTTTCTGATCATTGTCACAGAATCAGTCCTTTTGTGTCTGACATGGGTCTCATACCATTAAATGTCTAGATCTAAGTGAAACTAAATCTGATTCAAGTATTAGTTTTTAAAAATGTTATCTTATACTCCGGGAGTACTCACACGCAAGTGTTTGCATTTTAACGTTGCCAGCTTTATAGCACACACGTGTTCTGGGAGCAGAACGTTAGGACTTCATCGTTCTGGAGACTCGATGATACCTCTCAGTAACACGTCAAGCAGAAAAGAACTTGTTTACGCCGAAGTATTCTGTTAGGTTCATGCGTAAGAACAAGAAAACAAAAAATGTATGAATTTTTGCGCATTTGTAATTAAGTTGAGACCTGTAAAATGCGTTACATGAGTCAATTCCGTCTGCAAGTAATTTTTGAATTGAGATTCTCCAGATAACATGAGGGCGTTTTTCTTTCGAAACGAAGAGTTTTTTGAAAACAGCAAATACTTGTGTTTTTCATTGTTCTGAGAAATATATGTATCTGTATTCACAAATTTTCGTTATATATAAAATTATCGATTGAATCAGCGAAAATATTTCGTAACGGTATTATGCCTTTACGTTTTAATCAAGAGAACTATGAAAATTTCTATTTCAATATTATTTTTTAATCGAAATAAACTTGTAGTGAATTGCGAAACTGGTTACAAGAGATGTTGACAAACGTAAATATTTTTTTAAGAGATGTAAGACACAAGTTAGTGTTTTTAATACTGCTTTGAAAATTTACAAAACTTCCTTTTTAAAAAGTAAACCACTGCTCTAACATGGAATAATTTGCATGTTAAAAAGTTTAACATATATATAATTGTGACGTTATTTATTTGAATGTTATGAGTTGGTCTGTTCGAGAAAGATTCTATAGAACTAATGTTTGTGGATTCCAGGTGTCACTATTAGATTAGTTCAAAGAAAAAGAACATGTTTTATGTTTTTCTGTCGTTCACTTATCGGTGCAATAAAATGAAAATGTAGTTTTCGAAGTTCTTACGTGCGGACAGACTGCGATGCTGACATACTAAATGTCTTCCTTAATAAAAGAATACGCTTGTAAATTTTGGTTGAACTCTGTGCAGTGAACGATTGTGTCAGGAAGTACGAAGTCAGCAGCAGCTGATCGAGCAGCAGCAGGCTGACTATGAGGTGCTCAGCAGAGTCCAGGGCAGGGTGGCGAGAGAACTGGGTGTCCTCACTCGTGCTGCTGGCAAGGTAAAGGAATGGAAGGGGGGCTCAAATTTTTCGAGAAAGCTGAATGCTTTCATTCGAACTGCTAACAGGATAATTTCTATTCGTGAACTATTACTGGTGTAAAAAACCACATGAAATTTTCAAAAATACCATATTATCACTTACATGTCAGTTTACACGAGCGCAGATTCTTTACAAAGTTAATTGAATGTTCTGAAGGTCAGTTTGCGTGTTGCAGGGAACTTCGGACGCTCAGGCGCCCGCTGGCCCTGAACACGCAGGTGCTGCAGCTACTCTACTGAAGGTGGCGCTGCAGGCGAGTCAAGCAAGTGTGCCTGTGTTGAGAGTACGGGTGCTGGGTGTGCAGGGGTGCTGGGTGTGCAGGGGTGCTGGGTGTGCAGGGGTGCTGG